>CATIWM010365663.1:0-27751 GCA_949671775.1 Mallotus repandus
TTGCTAGGAATTAAATCACCTCACAATCACTAAGTTACCCAAATTTATTACTCAATTAGCTATGCATATCCCAAGTTTTCTAAAGCATCAATTACTCTTTCTCAAGTATTAATTAATTTAAATTTACAATTATCAATCAAAGCAATAAAGACCCAATTCTCATTGCAATCCAAACACCTATATATAAAAATCATAAATTTTGAAGCACAACTCAATGGGAATTTAATCAACTCAATTTATCTTTAATTTTGAGTTAATAAACTTGTGTTTATAGGTCTATTAGAATTACTATCTCTCTATGCATAATCCCAATTAAAATCATGTTATTGGTGGCCAAACAACAACAAGCATTAAGATTAATAAACATAATATGTAAAAACTAATGAGTTTATTTAATTAGAAGCTTATATCATGTTTGGATCATCAATTCCTAATAAAGAAATATTTAGCCTAACATATAATCAATAATCTCCAAGAAATCACAAGAAAAAACCCATAATAAAAATACAAGAAAGAGAAGAAGAAGAAAGAAATAATTATAGTTAATCTTCAATCTTCAATTCTTGTTCCTTCAATCTTCTAGGGTTTCTTGTGTTTTTTTTCCTCAATTGGCTCTCCTAAAATAGAGCTAAAATTCTCTATTTATAGAGAAAAATACTTAAAATTCATTCAAGGATCAAAATAGTAATTTTTCACCTTCAAAACCTCATCCAATTAGGAAGATAACTCCATAAAACAACTCCTTAATTATTGGCTTGAATCCTGGACTCTTTAGGAAAGCAAAATTCCTATAAGAAAGAAATAAAATCAAGTTAATCATAATAAAACACTAATTGTAAATAATAAAATATAAAGAAACACTAATAAAGTCTATGAAAATTAAATAGGAAACTATGCAATAATTGACACTAACATTAATTTAGCCTTCATCTCTCAATTGAAACCAAAAATATTGATGATGCTATGAATGATGAATTTTAGGTCTTTGTTATGCAAGAAGAGTTAAATCAATTTGAGATGAATAAAATTTGAACTTTGGTTCCTAGACCGAAACATCATCCTATTATAGGCGCTAAATAAGTGTTTAGAAATAAGATGAATGAAAAATGTGTCATAATTAGGAACAAGGCAAAACTAGTAGCTAAATGTTATAATCAAAAGGAATGCATTGATTATGATGAAACCTTTGCCCATGTTGCAAGGTTAGAAGCTATTAGAATGCTACTTGCATTTGCATCATTCATGGATTTTAAACTTTATCAAATGGATGTTAAAAGTGCATTTTTAAATTGTTTTATTGAAGAATAGGTTTATATTGAACAACCTCCGGGTTTTAAAAGTTTTGATTTTCCAAATCATGTGTTTAAACTCTCTAAAGCATTGTATGGATTGAAACAAGCTCTAAGAGCTTGGTATGAAAGATTGAGCAACTATTTATTGGAGAAAGGATTCTCTAAAGGAAAAGTTTATACAACTATTTTCATACAGAAATTCAAACATGATTTATTAATTGTTCAAATATATGTTGATGATATTATTTTTGGTGCTACTAACCATTGCTTATGTGAGGAATTCTCTAAGCTAATGCAAGAAGAATTTGAAATGAGTTTGATAGGAGAACTTAAATTCTTCCTTGGACTACAAATCAAGCAATGCAAAATAAGATTTTCATCAATCAAACCAAATATGCTAGAGACATTCTCAAAAAGTTTGGCATTGATGGAGTCAACAAGCAAAACTCCAATGAATACCACAACCAAACTTAACAAGGATGAGAATGGCAAGCCGGTTGATGAAAAGCGATTTAGAGGTATGATCGGATCCCTTCTTTATTTAACTACTAGTAGACCCGATATAATGTTTGCTACTTGCTTGTGTGCTAGATTTCAATCTAGTCTTAGGGAGTCCCACTTGAATGCAATCAAAAGAATTTTTAAGTATTTAAGTGGAAATTTGTATTTAAGACTTTGGTATCCTAGAAGTTCATCCTTTGACTTGGTTAGTTATTCGGATGTGGACTTTGCCGGTAGTTTACTAGATAGAAAGAGCACTTCTAGAACTTGTCAAGTTTTAGGATAATGTTTAGTTTATTGGTTTAGCAAGAAATAAGTTTTGGTTGCTTTATCCACTGCAAAAGCAGAAGATGTTGCTTCAAGTTTATGTTGTTCACAAGTTTTGTGGCAAAAAAAATAGTTGTTGGACTATAGTATTCACATTGATCATATTCCAATCAAATGTGATAATACAAGTGCTATCAACCTTAGTAAGAATCCCATTCAACATTCTAGAACTAAACATATCTTGTGTGATCATGTCCAAATTGTTCTAGAACATCATTTCTTGTGTGATCATGTCCAAATTGGTGATATATCTCTTGAATTTTTTGATACAAATAATCAACTTGCAGACATTTTCACCAAACCTCTCAATGAAGAGAAATTAAATTTCATTAGACATGAACTAGGCATGATTGATGGTTCTTGTCTATCTTGAATGCATATTCTATCACTGAATTAATGATTGAACTCATCAATGTGTTATGTTATAATGCTTCTTTTCATAAGTATTTTTTTTATCTTTTACTTATATTTGGTATATTTTTTGTATCTTAGTTTTAATTGTGCTTTGTCAATAATATGGTAAGTGCCACATGATTTATATGTACTTTTTGTGATGCATTATCATAATATGCATTGTAAGTGTGGCTAGATTTTTGTCTAAATGATCATGTTATTATATTTTTCTTCATGCAAAAAGCCTTGTTTTGCTTACTTTGTTGTATATGTGTATATATGTGACACTCTGGCTAGATGGACATATTTCATAAGATTTGGTTTATCCTTGCATTAATTATTTTAGTTCTTGGTCTTTTGTTTCTTTTAAGACTAAACTCTATATGATCAAGTGATTGTCAAAAGGTGTTTTATAATAAGAAATATATATTTATGACAAAATTAATTTTTGATTAAAATTATTTTAAAATCCGGCATTGTAACCATTTGCATTTTTTTAACAAAGAAGGGTATCATTGCACATTTCTATCTTGCAAAAATCATTTAAAAATTTTCCTAAAGTTGCAATTTATAAGTGTTGTCATAACACTAGTCACGACCATGACTGGGTATGTCACGATCGTGAACAACATTTTTTTTAATTAATCTTCTTTAGAAATTTTCTATTTCCTTCAAATAATTGTTTTGAAAATAAGTTTTTTTAATAAATTTTTATCTTAATTTATTTTCTATTGAATTTTTTTTTTATTGTTTGAAATCTTTTAACCTTTTAATGTTTATTTCAAAAATTAATTAATCACTATTTGATTCAAATTATTTGAATTCAAATTTGATTTTATTATCATTTGTATTCATTCAAGATTCCAATTAAATGCATTTATTGATTGTTGATCTTATTATATTTCTTTGAATGGACTTAAATGTATTGTTTTTGAAAGTCTAAGGGGTTTTTAGATTTTCAATCCCGAGCATTACTTCCTAAGTATGTGAGTTTATATTATGTTTGTAATGTGCTTGTAATGTTTTAATGTAATGAGCTATATTTTTTATGCAATATTTCTGTTTCCATTTTATGTTCCTTTTATATTCTTTACGCTTTTTGCTTTTTGACAAAAGGGGGAGATGAATCATTCATTTTCAGAATCTAATTGTTTAATTTCATATACTTTCAGTATATTATTGGTATATGATTCATTAAACTTCAATAAATATGCATACAAAACCTCTTTAGATTAATGCATATGTTGAGGGGGAGTAACACTTGCACACATATGTCATATTTAATTATTTTTATTCTCAAAATGGTTTGTCAAAATTAAAAAGGGGGAGATTATTAGTCATTTGCATTGTTAGGCTAATAATTGATCCTATTTTGATATTGACAAATCAATTTTGGAGTACTAATGTTGTTTATTTAAGTGTGCATGTATTAAGCCTTAAAGAATTTCAAAATAGAGCATAAAAGTGGATAGCAAACAGTGGTCACGATCCTTGTCCCAATCGTGATCAATACAAGCCTTTTGAATCCAAAATTAAATTAAGTTCCAGTAGTCCTCACGGTCATAATCACGATCAGGACATTGCTCGTGACAAGAGTCATGATGACCCTCATGGTCTGGAGTCAATCGTGATCAAATGTATTCATTTAAGCTTTTATTCTAGTAGCCCTTACGGTCCCTTTCACGACCGGGACTATGTTCGTGACACACATCATGGTCTAGTCATGAGTATGATACATTTAACTCAGTTTTGGCATTTTGAAACAGTAGTGCTCATGGTCGCCCGTGACTACAATCGTGATAGTCATCACAATCACCTTCACGAGGATCATCACAAGCTGGATCATTTGGCCAATGGACCAGTATTGCTCATGATCATCATCACGACTGTGACCAAGATTGTGACAGACAAAAGTCAAAATTTTCAAACAGCTATTTGAAGCTCAACGAATAGTTTTTCATAATTTACGATCATGACCATGATTATCACGACCATGACAAGTATGATTTCTGTAAAAAGTTAAAACAACATTCAAATTAATTCTTGAATGTTTTATGGATGAAATCATTAATCCTAATAGCTATAATTGGAATGTTTACTATAAATAGAACCTTAAGTATTCATTTTGAGGTAAAGGAACTTGATTATCATTTTAAATATCAAAGCGTTCAATTAAAACTCTCATTTTTTCTTTAAACTCAATTCAGTATTGTTCAAAATTCTTATGAGAATTGGTGAGTGTCAGAATAGATATTCTTGTTCTTCTATTTTTTGGGTTTAGAAAATAGGAAGTGAGATTCTATTCTAAAGGAATTGGTTTAAGTGTTTAGCCATTAAAACACTTGAGATTCAATTTTAGAGTAAGCATAGAAACTTTAGTTTGTAAGGTTGGAAGAGTGAACCTTAAACTCTTGTATAATCTCAATCTTATGAATAAGATTGTGGGTGATTGAAAATCCTAACCTAGGGATAAGTTAGGTGAAGACGTAGGATTTTTGTTGAATCCGAACTCCTTAAATCATTATGTTCTTCATTCTTCCTTCTCAACATTCTTTCAATTCTTGTTTATTTATTTTAAGTTTTGATTTTTATTCGGTAGCCCTATTCACCCCCCTAGGGCTCTTTCACTCATGAATTATTAGCACAATAGTGGACCATTTCAAATATATACTATCAGCTAAATAATAACCCATATTATATTCTTTGCCTTGCATAAAATAATGAGCAGGAGGAGTTATACCTTGAGCAAGATTAGACATCAAATGAGATAACTCTAACATACTGATGTCATTATTGGTACCTGGTATGCCAAAATAGGCATGCCATATCCCAAGATAGTGATTAACTACAGCTTGCAGAATAATAGTCGGTGATCCACTATGTCTTGTATATTGTCCAACCCATACTGTTGGATGATTTTTCCACTTCCAATGCATACAATATAAACTCCCTAGCATTCCTAGAAATCTACGTCATTGACCAATATGAAGTAGTCTAGCAACATCATTAGCAGTAGGTGCTCTGAGATATCATTCTGAAAAAATTTCTGCCATAGCACGACAAAATTTGTTCATACTTTCAATTGTTGTTGACTCCTCAATTTTTACATATTCATATATAGCATCTGCTGGGAGACCATATGCCAACATCCTGAATACAGCTGTTATTTTTTATATAGATGACAATCCAAGTCGTCCTAGCCCATCACATCGTTGTATGAAAAAATTATCATGCCCTTTGATTGCATCAACAATACGAAGGAATAAATTTCAAGACATATGATATCGATGATGAAAAAGATCACCATTGTAGCATGGATTGTCTGCAAAATAATCATTGACCAAATTTTGTTTTGCAACTTTACGATCGCAATTAATCACTATATGGCCTGAAACCGACCTACCATGGATAACCTGGTTATTTTGTTGATTGAGATAGTAAGCAATTAGCGTGTTATTATTATTAATCGCTTGTTGAATTATAATGTCTGAGACTTCCCACTCCTCCACAAACGATTGGTTTCTTCATCATCTGATGATGAAGATTAAAAATTTGATGAACCTGAATTATTAAAATTCATTAATAATTTTTTTTGTATGGCTATATCGAGGAAAAGAAAGAAAATTTTTTTTGTGGTGGTGATAGTATAATTTTTTTCATAATAAAGGATGCTATTTATAGAAAAAAATATTTAATATTAAGATGATAAAGTGTATATTTTAATCCAACGGTTATTATGTGGATGAAATCTATCCAATGGTTGATATAATGATGAAATCCATCCAACGGTTAATATTAGATAAAAAAATCCAACGGTTGAGATAAGAATAAAATAAATAATTTTAATCGGACGGTGGAGATTAGGATGAAATCCATCAAACGGTTAATATTAGGATAAAAAACATCCAACGGTTGAGATATGGATAAGTTAAATAATTTTAATCGGACAGTGGAGATTATGATGAAATCCATCCAATGGTTGAGATAATGATGAAATCCATCGATCCAACGGTTAATATTAGGATAAAATACATCCAACGGTTGAGATAAGGATAAGTTAAATAATTTTAATTGGACGGTGGAGATTAGGATGAAATCCATCCAATGGTTGAGATAACGATGAAATTCATCCAACGGTGGAGATTAGGATAAAATGCATCCAACGGTTGACATAAGGATAAGTTAAATAATTTTAATCGGACAGTAGATTAGGATGAAATCCATTCAATGGTCTATTTTATTCATCCATATTTTTTTTAATGTTATTATTTTTATCTCCATTTTGGTATATAAATACTACCTCCCATTCTTGATACATACAACTCATTCTACATTTCTAAATCCTCTCAAAATATTCTTCAGAAACAACAAAATATCTTTTAGAGCTTCTGGATATAGTGTTGAAGAAGACATTCTCTTATGTCTAGTGTATATAGAAATTTCTCAAGATCCAATTACGGAAAATAATCAATCTTCTGATCGTTTTTGGACTCGAGTTGAAGAAAACTATAATAGTGTAAAACATAGGAGCTGGGACTTTCGTAATAAAAGATCCGTCCAAATGCAAATTCAAACAATCGAGAAAGCAGTAAGAAAATTCAATGCATGTGTAAGACAAGTTGAAAGTTTAAATCCTAGCGATGCCTCCAAAATAGATATTGTGAGTATTATTATTAGTATTATTATTATTATTATGCAATATTTAAGTTTTCTTTGTTAATTTGTAGATAAACCGTGCAAGAGTGTTAATTATGGAAGATGATAATTATAAAAGAGGTTTTAAATTTGATTATGTGTGAAATATTATAAAAGATTTTGAGAAGTTTAAAGATCATGTGAGCAATAGAAGATAAAAATCTCGCATGAAAAATGTGAATTACGTTTCATCCAACAAATTAGATAATCTTACTCCTGAATCTCTTGTACAGGACTCTCCTAATTTGTCATCATTTGCTATTAACTTAGATGATAACATTGTTGGTGGTTCATCATGCAACCACCCTATTGGCATTAAAAAAGCAAAGTTAAAGAAAAAAATGATGAACAGACTTCAATGGTCATCAACACTCTGAAAGAAAAAAATGCAAAGCTGAGGGAGATTTTGGAGAAGAGCATTGCAGATAGATTAGGAGCATTTAAGGAGCATACAACAGTCCAAAAGTTTAAAGCATAAAATAAAATTATATTTACGGACTTGAATACTATCGTGGATCCAAATAAGCGTGCATTTGTTACAGGTAAACAAGCGCGTATTTTGCATGAGAGGTCTGTACAGCAGCAACCACCACATTTTGCCACTAATGAATTTAATAATTATTTTAATAATATTTGTGGATCTGGAACTGGACTATCAGAATATTAAAATATTTTATATTTATGTATTTTTTAGTAATTGTGTGATGTTTTAATATTTATGTACTGTTTTAAATATTTATGTAATGTTTTTAATATATATTTTTTTCATAATAAGTTTTCAGATGAAGTGGTTAATTCCCAACACTGCAAGGGGGGAGAGCTAGATTCGAACTCTGTTCTCTACAATCTGATGTCCACACCTTTAATATTTTTAATAAATATGTAATATTAGGTAATGTTTATAATATTTATTCAGTGTTTATTCTATATTCATGTGAATATAATTAATAATATATGTAATTAATATAAATACTTATGTAAATAATAAAATTATATATAATAAGACATTAAACTAATTTTATATTTTGTTAATTAAAAAGTGAACAAAATAAATATTATGTAAAAGAAAATAAAATAATTATAAAGAAATTGAGTTAAAATACTACAATTGTAAAAGTATAGGACTAAAGTAAAAAAAAAAGTAAATAATTATTGTTGTGATGAACAGTGCCCAATAAAATAACTGAAATACTATTCAAAAATAACAAAATTATTGCTTGAATTGTTGTCCGATTGGACAATAAATTTACTTAAAAACAACAAATTTACTTTTCAGTTGGAGTTGCTGTTCGCATAAAGACTACCTTTGGATTGGTATCGTAATGTTCTTCCTTATTTATTTAGTTTATTATAAATATTGATTTTGGTTTTTTTTTTTAAAGAAAAATTCTTATATCATATGATTTAATATTTTATTATTGATAAATTTTATTTTTATAATTGTAAGATACTTTTCAAAATGAAATTTGAAAAACTAATATATAACTTCTGGGTTTTCCTTCAAAAATTAATGACAAGAGGCCTAGAATTTGGTGGAATTTAATACATTTTTTAAAAATCAAAATTATTATAAAAATTTTCAAAAGATGAATCTCCAAAATATATAATTTCTTGAAGGATGAGCGATGGTTTCGAGACCTTCCATTTGGTGTGGTTGAAACTCCACTCATCGAAAATAGGATAAAGAATATGACTCTCCAATCATATGTTTATTGCTTGTAGAGAGATTCTACAATAACCTTGTTTTTTTTGTCACTTTCATTAATCTATCGTCATTGGATGAAAATGATTCTTATGATGTAGTAATTATTAATGAAGTAAAATTTATTTTTTAAAAATTAAAGTTATTGTAGAACTTGCTCTTATTATATATATATATATATATATATATATATATATATATATATATCACTTTGATTTTACTTATTGTATAAACATGATTCTCATGATATAATGTTAATTATTGATAAAATAAAATTTATTTTTAAAAATTAAAGTAATGGTATAAAACACTTTGGTTCTATTTGTTTCTAGAAAATATTTTGTCCTTGAAGGAAAATATTTTCAGATCAGAGAAAATATTTTCTAATGTTTGACTGCAATATTAGAAAACAATTGAAAAATATTATTTTTTGTGACAATGAACACTTTTTACTACTCAAATTATCTCTTTGTAATTGACCTAATGGATAATTTTTTTTACAAATTATCTCTTTTATAATAGACTTGATGTATTGATACAAAATCTATATGATAATGATGGATATCATTAGTTACAACACACAAACTCCCCAATAGTTTAAGAACTATAATAAGTTGTGATGAAGAATCTAACACCCTCCAACAATTTTTATGTTTAGGACCGTTCAAGAATTGAGATAAGAATGGAGATAAACTAATTTAGGATAAAATATCAAATAAGACTTTGTAATCTTCCCAAGCCACAAACAAAAGAGTTTGATAAGTAAAGAAGAAGGCAAAGATTTGAATTTTGACGCCTTAAACCAAACAATGTTTAATAAGTCACAAAGTTCATGCAAGAATTTAAAAGCAAATTTCTTACCAAAAAAACTCAATTTCATTCAAATATATCATGCCTTACAAAGAAGAAATGACTTTGTTTATATAGAAGATAAGCCAAGCACACATACCTATTTAAGATACTAAAACATGGGATTACATTTTGTAATTACAACTTTTAACTTGAATTATTCCCACTAATTGTAATAGTTAACTCTCAACAGCCATATTTGACATAAATGTGTAACTCCAAGAGTTATTACATTAAAAGATGTTTTTTAATAAGTAATTAGGCTATTTGAAATAATAAAGAAATGTTTTAGATTGTACAAATGGTGTTATTGCTTGCATTAACACTATTTGTAACTTTCCAAAATGTCAAAAAAATGTATCAGATGCTGAATAAGGTGTTAATGCATTTTCTACTTGATTTTATGATGTAAACACAATTATTTGGGCTTTCACTTATCCTTCATTGATTTGAATTGTATTTTAGTGTTGGGCCTTTCATATGTCTTGAATAAGTCCAATTAAAACTTATTGTAACTTCTTTGATTTTGATATTATCATCGGGCCTTCTTGGACTCTGAATATATCATTGCTCACTTAGAACTTATTGGACTATGAACTTGAGCTTGAATTCACATCAGATAATTAATCTATAAAAAAATGAAAAGAAAAAAGAAAGGAATGAGATGGAAAAAATAAAAAAAAGAGTGAAAAAGAAAAGAGGAAGAGAAAATAAAGAGAAAATAAAAATATAAAAGAGGAAAGGGAAAAAAGAAGTACAGAAGGTAAAAAATGAGGGAAAGGAAAAAATAAAAAGAAAAAAAGAAAAAATAAAGAGAGAAAGAACAAAATAAGGATAAAATAAAAAAAAATGAGGAGAAAATAAAAAGATGGATATTATAGGTAAATTTTTCTTATTTTTAAGTATTGGAAAACGATTTTTCATTTTTAAAATGATAAATGATTTTTTCTTATTTTTTGAGTTATTTTCCATTGACTTATTTTTTTTGTAATTCAAAAAATAAAAAATAAGAGAAAATATTTTTCGAAAAAATATTTTTTTAAATAAAGGGAGCCTATATTTTTATTATTATGTTTTGCACTATATATATATATATATATATATATTCTTTGAACCGTTTGATTTATACGCATCTTCTGAAAAAAAAAGGAAAAAATACATTCATTAAGGAAAAAAAAAAGGAAAAGAAATAAGTTCTCATATTTTGTAGCCGTTAAAGTTAGTTATTATCTTATCTAAAATCCTCAGCACATAAAAAATTTTTGACCCAACCCAACTATCATTCTACCAGTCTCTTGTTCAATTCAATGGAGATTCTGCTAAAATCAACATTTCCTATCTTTTTCACGAACCCAAATTTCTCCACAAATAAACACACCAAACCATTCAAGGTTTCAATAAAACCACCACCACCAGATTTTGATTTCAGGTCAGAGATACTACAAGAATCCAGAGCCACAATTGCCAAAACCCACCCTGAATTGCTTGACTTGGCTCATACAGGGAGCTTAATTCTGATCGAGAAGCGACTTTTCGGTCCAGTACCGGCCTGGAGGACAGAGTTTGTTGAACCTGAGGCTATATGGTTGGTTGGCACTACTCATATTTCTAGTGAATCAGCTGCAGAAGTGGAGAGAGTGGTGCGGGCTGTCAAGCCTGATAATGTAGTAGTTGAGCTATGCAGAAGCAGGCAAATTTTTTATTTTGTTTATGCTGTTTTTATTTGTTGATTGATGAAATAAAAAATTTGGGTGGTTGGTCTTTGTGGATATGCTCAATTCAGTTGGTCTGGTTGGTCAAATACCAACAATGAATTCTGATCAGAAGTGAGCGTTGCAGCTTTAGGATTACAGTTAGGGAACACTAGCTAGCATATGCTAATTACATTTCAAAAATAATGCTCAGAATAATTGGGTTAGGTAATTATAAATAGGGTAGTGATTCATGTTGTAGTCTGTATATGTAACCGGAAAAAGATATATTTTTTTCTTTTTTATCCTTATTTTTTATTTTACTGCAAAGAAATGAAAAGAGGGCCAAATAATTTTTTTTATGATGATAGTATTCAGGTCGGGGCCTGCTATACCAATCTTTTTCTTTGCAAATGTAGTATCATCAATGGTCATAGTGCCACAATAATTTAACTTATACAGTATCGACGTTTTCGCACATTGCCCATCTCAAATCGTATTGTCATTATTTAAAAAAATTAATTCACCTGAAAAAACAGGAACCGGTCGACCATGTTCTTGCAATGTATAGATACAGAATAAGCCCTTTGATTAAAACCCAAAAAATAATTTATGTCCAAATCCACATCTTATCTTCACTTATTGCAGAGTTGATTTACAGAGCTGGGATTATGTACACTTCCAATGAAGGGGAGAAGGTTAACCAACAATTAAGATCAAGTATGTTTTCCTTGAGTGGGAATGGATTTTTTGGTGCTGTTGGTCGCAGCATAAACTTGGGTAAGCACTCATATTTTGTGTTGTAATGTTTTGTTTCTAAATCTGAAGCTGATGCAAGTTTCTCATTATATTGATCATTAAATGCCACAGGGGGCCAAATTGCTCTAGCCTTGCGACTGCTTTTAGCACTTTTCTCAACAAAGATATCTTCTGATGTCAACCGTCCATTTGGGGATGAGGTAGTTAAGCTTCATGAAGTTCATCGAATATTTAACATGCAAACACTAATAAAATGTGGAAAGCTGCTCCTCAAATCAGGAAGACATTAATCTTCTTGAACTTCTACAGTTTCGTGCTGCTCGAAAATTGTCTGAAGAAGTTGGTGCTCAAATAGTTTTGGGGGATCGACCAATTGAGATAACGGTATAAATTTTTTGGCTTGGTAGAGAAAGTTTTCACCTTTCATTAGTTCTGCATTACTTTTTATTGTTTCCTTGATCCTGAGTTCTGTGTAGCAGGGTATCTACGAAACACATTACAATTGATATCTTTTTGCAGCTTGAAAGGGCTTGGAATGCACTGAAATGGAATGAGAAGCTTAATTTCGTGAGCTCAGTTCTTCGTGGAATTACTTCGTCTAATACATCAAGGGAAGACCTCAAGGTTTTCCTCTTGCCAATATTTAGTGCCATTTGGATTTTTGATATTTTAGGCAATGTGAAAATCTACCATCATTTACTGGTACAACTAATAAGAAATTTATATTCTCTTAAATAATATCTTGAGTTTATCCACTTCAAATTCAAATTCTAAAATAGTCAGGAGCGATGTGGCTAAGCAAACCAAATAAAAAAAATAATAATAAAACTACAATATAATCTGGACCTGGTTCAAAATGAGATCGGTACTGAGTGCATTTATGTTGGTTTTCCCTGGAATAATATGCAGGTATCAGATACTGATGATGGCACTTTTCAGCTTTATGAGAAACTAAGTTTTTCGTACCCATCACTGCTGCAGCCTCTGATACATGAACGAGACACAGTAAGTATTGAAAACATATCAAGAAAAAGAAAAAAAAAACAACGGGAGAGCTCATATGAACTGAGTTGAGTTATTTACAAAGCTAAAACTGTTAATGCAATGTGTGACGTAATTTAAATGTGTACAGTACCTGGCATGGTCTCTGAAACGGAGCAAAGCAGTGAACAACAGCAAGAAAGTGGTGGGGGTTATCGGAAGAGGCCATATGAATGGAGTAATATATGCACTGATCTCGGATTCGGGAGACTTGAGGTTTCGAGATCTTGTCGGAAAGAGACAATCTGGCAATGGATCAACTAGAAGAATTGTTGACGATCTTCTTAAGAGCTTGCTCAGAGACACCGTAATTGGTGTTGCGCTGTGGCTGTTGTATGAACAGATAAAAGGAGCTTTATAGTATTAAACCATACTAAATAGCTCTGATATTTGAAGCAACACAAATGCTCAATTTATTTAATAGTTTCTCAAAATAAATCGAAATATATCAAAATTTTATACCTAATGATTCAAAGTTAAATGTAAAAATCTCTTGTTTCTTTCCATTTTTTCATCTCCTTCATCTGTTTTTCTCTGATTTAAGTGGTTTTTGGTCAAAAAAATCACCCAAATACCTAAATTTTGGTGGTCTATTATATAAATAAATTATATTTCAGTTTTAATTTCAGATTAATGTGGATTTTTATCCCACTTTTTGCTGGTTTTTGGATATAAAAGTGTTACAGCTCAAGGAAGAATTTGTGGAGATCCTATGCTCAAATTTAAACTTGATATGCTGCTTAATTTTAAATATTTCTTTCTCTTCAAAATTAAGAGTCGAACTAGATATAGTCCTTTCTTATATAAAATTTGATCACACGTTAAGATTTATAAATATAACTACATATTGTTAAGATTTATAAATATAACTACATATTATATCTTATTTTAAGTTATTATAAGAAATTGTTATAATTTCTTGAACTGTTTTAATCAAATAAATAATCTTTAACACTATTTTTAGTTTGATAGATTTGAGTATTATTATATATTTGTAATCTCTAGGGGAACATTATTCAAGCAGAGAAATTTTATTTTTATTTTTTTAGGTATCAAATTTAGTTTATTTTATTTTATTTATTATTATTTTTTCCGGTAATTTGAATTCTGAATATTTCCCAATATCGGCCCATCTCAAACCAAAAAATTTCAAGCATAATCATTGGCCCAAAAAAAATACCTTAGTGTATTTTTTGTCTGTTTGTTTGGAGGTCCACCTTATTGTTTTTATTGTTTATGATTTATCTACCATTTTTAAAAGATTTTTAATCATTACGAGGCGTTTCAATCAAAGTTAAAAGGCATGAAACGTAATAGTCGCACATGTAACTATTAAAAAATTAATAATCATAGGTATAATAGTTAAATTAACTTTATTTGATAAATTAAAGAATAATATAAAATGTGTAATTAATTTTTTTTTAAATTATTAATATATATAAAATAATTAAAATAATATAAATAAACAAATAAAATTTTCATAAAAAATAAAATTAATTTTAAAACATCAAATAATTAAAAATTTATTAGAAAAATTTTTATAAAAATTAAGGTACATAATATATATATATACATTTTTACACAAAAAAATAAAGATAAATAAATTTATTTATAGATTTGAATTAATGTAGAAAAATAAAAAAATAATTTATAAATAAATATAAAATAATAAAAAATAAAAAAAATTAATAAATATTTTTTTACAGAACTTTACCCTACCCAAACTAGGTTAACTATAATATATAGAAATGAGGTTAATTATTAATCTTAGTGTTTTAAAATTTGCGAAGTATGGTTAAAGAAGGTTAATGCATTATATGGGCAACATTTGTTATCCTTTAATCTCAATCTAAATGTATATTTAGTGTTAGAAATTTGAAGAAAGTGGGCCAAAAATATACCAATTAGACATTTACCTATCTTAAAAGCTTAACCTGTTAAGTGGAAGTTGAGGTTTAATTATTTTTTAACATGATCCTTTGACACATGCTAGGCCTGAATAGCATATGGCACAATGATCATATAAGTTTGCATAGTAAAATTTTTTTTAAATCGTGTTTAATCGTATAATGAGAAAAAGAGCATTTCAATTAAAAATTATTGTATGAGAATAATGTGTTTTAAACATTGGTCACAACTCTGATATCATGTTAGAAATATAAAAAAAATAGATCGAAAATATATCAATTATATTTTTATCCAACTTAAAAATTCAAACTTTTAAAAGAAAGTATTATAAACTGAGAAATGCAAGATTTAATTACTTTTTAATGATTAGTATCTTCACTAATTGACAAAAATATTTTAAACCTTGCAGTCATAATTAATAAAAAATTATTTTAACTAAATCAATACCTAAATTATTCAAATCGTAATGGTTCTTCAATTAAACAATTTAAAATTTACAAATAATAAATTTATTCTATACAAGTGACATTTAAATTTACTGTAATAACTCTTTTAAACTTTTATTTTAATATGAAAATTCATGCCACACCACATGTATCATACTGTAAATTCAGTCATACATATATATATTTAAATTTTTGTATAATATGAATTGAATATATTTTACTAAAAGCAATTAAAATTGCCAATATAATTTGAATTGTTTGGAGTATATGAGTTAACATATTTTAAAAAAAAATTGTTATAATTTTGTAAATAAGCATGTTTTGTTTTTAATTTTGAGGGTGTACGTGTGTTTTGTATATGAAAAAACAAGTAATACTATATGTAAAAAAGCATGAATATTTTTCTTTTATATATTCAGTAATTTATATTATATTTATGAAATTAATATATATATGTTAACTTATTATTAATATATTTCAGATTAAGAAATACAATGTACATGCAAACGCTAAATACATTAAAATTGGTCTTATCTCGATGTATAGCTCCTCCAGATTCTGCCCTGAACGCGTATTTGCTTTATAGTAAATACAACACAGCCAAAAAAAGAAGGATAAGCAACACTTGAAGGGCTAAAATCCAACACAAGGGCCTCAGATTCCTCGTTGACTAAGTAAAAGGGCAAATCAAATTAATATCAATTTAGGGTTATCAAATTTAAACTAATTAACCAATTCAGGCAATTAGTGGGGTCATTAGGGTAGAGATTAAGGCATTGCTAATTTTGTCAAGTAAATTCAAGTTTGGTGGTTTTTATTTTATTTTAGTTGATGCTAAAACCACCGGCAGAAAAGAACATAGTTTCAAGCAATGGTTTTGTGGTTTGGTGAGTAAGAAAAATAAATTTAATTTTAGAAATGTATATGCATATATAGTATATAATTGGACATACCCATTTTTAGTGATTTTGGTGTGAAGAGGGTGATAGGAATGTGATAAACTACCATTTATTGCAATTTTCTTTTTGACATGAAGGCAGATTCTCATAATAAATGATAAATGTGCAAGTAAAATCCTAGAGCACCATGCATGCAGCAGAAAGCCCACCACACTACACCAACACATGCCATCATTTCATTTTTACACTTGTTCTGTTTTTTAGATTTGTTGCTTGTTTTTTTAGTCTATTTTCTTAAAATTTTTCCCTCCAAAATAACTTCACATAGAGGATTGAGTAATTGTGTTAAAAAAAGAAATGAGTTTTTTTTTTTGGCATAATGGTTACCATCGTACTCTCATCATTTCAAAAATGTATAACAAAATAACTCTATTAATAAAACATATGAAATATCGTAAGTCATTTATCAAATTGGTAGTTAAATTATTATTCGTTAAATGTTGTTATTTTAATTGTACTATCTTCAACTGTTATATTAAAGAGTTATGTCGTCTTTCGACATACAATCATAAGTTAGCTATTACTTAATAAATGAATAACGATATTTTCTTTAATTTTTTTTCGAAAATTTTATCTTATTCCTCATATATTGGATCAATATTGTATTGCTTATTGTTTTACCGTATATATTTTATTAAACATTATCAATAAATAAATTTTTTTATCAATGTTACAGATTAATTTATCGGTTTGAATAAACTTCTTGTAATTGATATGTTAAATTTATAATATATAATTTGTTTAAAGTATTAAAATTAAGTTATAGATAAAAATTTGATCATTTTTCTTAAAATATGAGTACATTTTTAATTTACTGTGACCTTAAATGTTAAATTATTCACAAAAGTCGTGAATCAAGAATATGTCTTCTAACAAAGCAAACAATAAAATTTCTCTAAGAAAAAAGTTAACATAGGTAGTCACTTCATAAAAATTTAAATATATGTCATGGTTAAAAGAGAAATGCATCTTTTTTTTTTAATAGAAAGAAATCCATGTATATATGTTTAACAAAAATTAAAAACAAAAAAAATTATATTTTTATGATATTTGTCCTGAAAATTCAAACCAAACATGCATGTATTAGTTTATAAAACAGTTTCGAATTGCATAAAATCACTCCTAACAAGGAAAATAAAATTCTAGAAAGAGTATTTTATAAATGAAAGATTGTGAGATCTTCCATAGAAAGAACTGTATGTAAGCACATCTAATATTGGTAAAATGCATTGAATGTGTAATTTACATTAGATTTTTACATATATTTTTTAAAAAAATTCAGTGGGTGAATTCAATTTTTTTTTTCAAATTTCTCCATTATATTAAAACTTAGGCAACAAAAACACTAAAAAAAAAAAAAGAAAAAGAATTGGTGGAGAAAGGAGGTTTTTATATGGAGTTAACTACATGTTAACTATACTTTAAATAAGCATCAGTGTGACAAATGTTAGACATTCTTGACGCTCTTTTCTGCATTTGAGTAGCATTTTCAACTATAAATTAATGGGTTCACTCAAGTGTTCATATCATGAAAACATGGGTGGTGCGAGAGTTGATTCAACTCAATCTCACAACAAAAAATCCTCTCTTTTCAATGTTCAAATTTTGATTGTAGATGATGATGCTACATCTCTTTCTCTTGTCTCTTCTATGCTTAAGACATGCAGTCAACAAGGTATAGAAATGGAGTTTTTTTTTTTTTGTTTTGCTTTCTCCTTGCTAATTTCATTTTGTTCCTCGACTTTCATTCATGGTTTTTGGTTTGAATAAGATTTTTTTTGTTTCTTCTTTTTTTTTTCTCAGTAATTCCTAAAGATTCATGCTTTTCCATCTATAAATTCCACTATCAAGCAAGACATATTTCTACATAGGTTTTTTATATATCTATTTATCATAAAGTTTTTCTTAACTGATTTTAATTTTATTATGATATAACATTATTTTTATACTCTATATTTTTATTAGTATCTGGAAATGAAATTATTATTTGCGGGATTTAAATTTTCTTTACTACTCATATGTATTAATTTTTTTAATTTATAAGACGACCAATGCAAAAACATAATTTTTTTTTAAAATTTTGTTAGCCAAAATTTTCTTATTTACTAAACAAAAAATAACTTTTAAAAAATCCTATTTTCTCCACCATTTATATTGACTTTTGAAAAAAAAAATTCTTTTGCTTTTGTTCTTTTTCTTTCTTTTTCTTTTTCTAATATATATAGTGAATCTTCATGTGGGTAATGATTTAAGGATTGCATGCATATGCTTTGACTTATATCGAGGAGATGTCAACCATTTCAGTCACTTTATACAACCATTTGCACCTTGTGAAGTTTAAAAAAAGTGTACTTGTAGTAAAAAAAAATTACAAATTTTCTATTTTCCCCTTCACCACACCATAGATTAGTTTATGTTTTATGGATCTAATTAATGGTATTTGATTATTAATATTTTATAAGGCTTTACATAAGTAGATATATAACATCTGAATTTCAGTAATTTTACTCAAATACAGAAAAAAAAAAATTTTTTATCTGTATTTTTATTTTTTTGTTGAATCTCTTATTTTTATATAAAATTAATTTTTATTTGTTGTCGTTAATTCTTGTTAAATTTATTTTTTTTATATTAATTTCTTTTCTGTAACAAGCTAATATAATTTTTCTTAGTGCACTCACAGATCGTCCAGTAGAGCTCACAGTAATCACTGTTAAGGATTCATCAGAAGCCTTATCAACTCTTCGAACTGAACATAATGTAATCGACTTGGTTATCACCAATCTCCATATGCCTTCAATTAGTGGATTAGAACTACTGAAACAAATAGATGAAGAATTCAAGATTCCTGTTATTAGTAAGTTCACCATTTAGATTATATATATACATATAGTTTACTTGATTATACAAAGACACACTAATCCATTTTTTACTGTTCTTTGAAATATTTATGAATTTTTATTCTTGATCATGTGTACATGCAGTAATGTCAGCTGATGACAAAGAATGTGTGATCCTGAAGAGCTTGGAGAGCGGAGCAGTGTTTCACATGGTGAAGCCAGTGAGCCAGCAAGACATAGAAAATGTCTGGGAGTACACAATGACGGCTAAGAAAGGAAAAGCGGTTGCTGTTGAAGAAGAAGGAGAAGAAATGGGAAACAACGACCATGAAGCATCCTCGTCATCGAGTGAGAAAAGTTCCTGTGAGGATGCAAATTCTGCTTCTTCATCAGCAGTGGTGGATCATGAAGAGGGTAACGATAGCAAAAAGAAGAAGGGCAATGGGAAAAAAAGAGCAAGAAATAGCCAAGATGAAGATGCTCCTTCTGCACCCAAGAAGGCTAAGGTCGTCTGGACAACTTCACTTCATAATCGCTTCTTGCAGGCCATTAGCCACATAGGACTGGAAAGTAAGAGAATTTAATTTGTATTATGCATTGTGCTAATTAATTAAGGTATGACTTACACATTAAATAATCAAATATTTATCATTTTTTTTGGTGTTTAATTCATGCAGAGGCTGTCCCCAAGAGAATTCTTGAATTTATGAATGTTCCTGGGCTAACTAGAGAAAATGTCGCTAGCCATTTGCAGGTGATATTCGAATAATTAAGTAGCTGATAATATACAGTCAGTACTTGTCTATTGCTTTTACGTTAAAAAAAAAAAAAAAAAACTCTTATATTGCATGTAAAACTGCACAAAAAAAAGGTATATAATTGAACTTTATGGATTTTGTTTTTGTAATTTGTTAGAGCTTACCATATATATATGTAGAAGTCGAGAGTAGAGACAAACTATCCAGCTTTGTCTAAAACATTCTCACGTTCCATGCATGTAACAGTTTTGGTTCTTCAGATTGGTGCAACTAACTTGCTTGTGTCTTAATTGGACTACGACATGTAAAGTTATTTAATCTTTATTTTTTAACATGTATTAAAAATATTTTTGTTCTTGTTTCAGAATTTTAACACCTTTTCTTTAATTTCCAACGATTTTAAGGCTACTTTGTATTCTTTACATCAGCATGGTAATAAGAATAAAAATAAAAATTTCAGGCCTTAATAAAGTGAAATTAAGATAGCTATAAGCAAGTGATTGACTGTGTGTCCATTTTACAGAAATACAGAATGTTCTTGAAAAAGGTTGCGGATAGAGGTTTTTGGTCGTCACAGACACTGTCGGAAAGGGCTCTTAGATCATCTTTTGCATCTGGCTACACTTCCATGTTGTTCAAAAATGCCCATCAAGAGTTTTCACCGCTTCCAGGATTAGACCATCTCAGACCAACCTTCCAGCCTGGATATGGAGGCAATTTCTACGGTCCTGGTACCTCCAACTTTGGCTCAGGCAACAATTTTATGCCACAATTCCGCTTTGGACCATTTACTTTATATGGCTACCCTTCTAGTTTTCAGCAGCGACCAATGCTGGGCAACACAACTGCTCCTCTTTATCAGCCTAATAGCACAACAAACGTCACTGGGTTGAATATGTCAGCAAATGGAGCTACTACATACGGTGTTATGAATAATGTTCTAAATGGCCTCAACAATAGTGCAACTCCAATGCAAATGTACCAGCAACAAGATCAAGCAACATCAACACCACTTACCTATTTCCAGTTTGGCTCAACTGGTGCTGGCTCTTCCAATTATGCTTCAGGCATTGGCAACATGGGAAATTTCAATAATTCTTATCCATCATCTCTGAATCCCAACAATAACTATGCTGGAATGCGCCTAACAAGCAATGGAGAGATGATCGGATCGGGACAAGTGCGACTCCATGGGAATGATCTATCATCACCTAGTTTGAATGGTAGTTATTTTGGTTCTGCTCCAATGAACTGGAACCTCAACAACAACAATCTCAACAATGCACAAAGCATGAACGGGATATCTGGTTATATGCCTCCTCAAGGAGGATCTTCTTCTGCTGGTTTTAATAACTATTTGGCTCAAGGAGCATCTTCTTCTACTGGGTTTGGTACAGCAAGCCCATTTCCATTATCACCCATTGTTGCTAATCAAGAAAATGCCTCAGTGTTGCCATCACTCTCTCAGCAGCATACCAGTGCTGGTGTTGGGAATATTGGAGGAGAAAATGAATCCACTTTCAACTTGTTGAATGATGCTTCTACCTTCAACACCAATAATCAACCAGGGGTTACTGAAGGTGAACTCGAACTCTTCTTTGGGTCGACCAACATTACAACTCCTTATCAGGTGCATACTTCAATCAATTTTCTATGTAGGCAATATATGTTCCTTTTGGAGTATATGTATGTGTGATGAATCTTTGTTATATGTTTATCAAATAACAAGTGGCATTAATACGTTTAGACACAAGGTGTGGAAGGGATCCTGAACACCAACTTCGCGAGCAGCTCAAATCATGCTGACGCATACCCTTCTTTCAATGACCTCCTAAATGCTGAATTTTCCATCTCATGCACTATTTCAGACGTCAAAACTCCAACTGATGAAGAAACCTCTGGACAGGCATGGGCATGCTTATTACTTTCATCATTTATCTCAATTTTGAAGCAACCTTATAATAATAAACATGGTTGATATACACTAATCTTTTTGCCCTACTGTTCTTGTGCTATTTTCACCAACTCTTGTTGCTCCCTAATTACAACTTTTTTGCAGTTGGAAGGAATGGAAAATTCAGTGGTGAACCCCTTTGGTGGCAATGTCAATTCACTGGACGAAGATTATTATCCAAGCTTTGAGCAGGTAAGTTCACTTAATAACAACCTCTATATATCCACTATGAAGATTAATGCAAATGGTACTCTTACGTGTTTGAAATAGTCACGAGTCAAATGGGTTGGCTGAAAAAATTAACCTCAGGGAGACTCTTGGCATTGTAAAATGATTTCTTTGCATGTTTGTAGTGGCTAGACAATAATAATAGGGAGCCTATTGAGACTCAGCTTGTCGAGAGTTCAGCCTCGGAGGATCAGGCAAGGCCCTTGTCCGAGTATTTTTTAAAGAACATATGCTGCTCCATTTATTTAGCATTCCACATTCATAGTTCATTCTTTTGTTTCACGTTTAATTTTAATGCAGGATTGGGGAGATGATTTCTTGGACTTGTTGATTGGAAATGGACCCTTCTAATAAGTGATGGATGGCAGCTTGGCAAATATGGATATCTAAATCAAATCATGGAGAAACTTTTATATAGTTTAGTTGATTGGATTTAGATTCTATTATATATAGCTAAGACCTATGATAATAATCTAATAGAACTATCATTTTGGTTTAATTTGCTTTGTTAAGGACTTGGTTTGCTGAATTTGTATGGTTTGCAGTTTTAAATTGGCATATTTATATATGCCTGTAATGGATGTTTTTTATCTAATGTTTGCAATAATTTTAACTATCTTATATGAAATGCTTGCAGTACCTATGCTTTTATATGGCATGCATGGATCATATTTTGATGGAATCAGCTCCCCGATTTTCTTAACATATACAGTTTCCAAAAAAATAAAATATTAATTAATTTTATCTACTCAATTATGAAATGCATGATACATAAAATACATCACTATGGACCCATGTGGAGGGTATGGAGACTCAGAAAACTACACTCTCCAAATGTCAGCATAGATCCTTTTATATATTAGTTTTTTCTCACGTACAATATTTATGGTTAAAATAGTTATTAAATGTATAATTTATTTTAATTTTTATTATAAAAATAAAAATTATTATAATATAAATAGAATAAATTATTAATAATAAATAATATATATTATTAATAGTAATTCACATAAAATATATATTACATTTTAAGAGTTATTATAGAGAAAAAGAATAATAATATAAAAATAATTGTTCACATATTTACAATAATAAGTTTTAAATATTATGCATGAAAAATAAAAAAAATAATATAGCCATAGAATATAAAATTTTAATATAAAAGAGTAATATTATTTTTATCTATAATATAATTAAAATTTATTAAATATAAAATTTTAAATTTTAAAATACTAACTAAAACTATTACCATCAATTCTTAAAATTTTTGAAATCAAATTAAAACTATTTTTGTAAGTATATAAAAAGTAAGTCTATTTCCGTCCAAAAAAATTTTTCTTCTATTCATATATATATATATATATTATCCACCTAACATTTTATGCATGCACACACATAAATATATATATATACGATAAAGTTTGGTGTTGTGCTCTGTGAGTGCTACAATGCTTCGTAGGCACCACAAATGACTTTTCTGCCTCTAGCCTTTTTTGTAATTACATTATTAAAAAAATAAAAAATTATTTATATGTTATAGGTATTTAAATCATTATGAATATTTTGTATTAAATTTCAATAAAAATAAAAAATTAAAATTTTAAAAAATAAAATAATTTTTTTTTAAATAAATATTAATTAATATTGAAATAATATTAAAATTATCTCAATTTTTTTTTTAAGAATTGGGAGATTAAGAAGGGAGTGGGAGATCAATCATGACCACAAAATTATTCCAAATTTATTTTGTTTTCACACAATTTACAATATCACATATCATGATATGTATCATGATCCATATACATATGGTATGATACATCTTTTCGTACAAAGAAAGAAAAATAATGTCCTTTTCAGAAAAAAAAAATTAAAAAAAAAACTGGCTAGATAACCATTATCCAAATGTTTATATCATCTAATTAATTGTCTAAGTTCATTCCACTATAGAGCAAAAGTTATTTATGTTTATATATCAAAATAAAATTTTGTTCAAAAAATATATATATATATCAAAATAAAATTAATGATTTAAATTGAATAATTTAAGCTTAAACATTTTTAATTACTTTTTTATTTATTTCGTACAAGTTACAATTTTAATGATGAAAATAATAGGATTTCACCCTATGAAAAATCTCACTTAACCCCACATCTAGGCATATAAAAATCCACTTAATTGTAGCGGCTCACAAAAATAATTTTTAAAATATATTAACTTTCAATATCTACTATTAATTGTTCTTTTCTTGCTGACTTGATATTCTGAAATTTGAATCCCAAGTGAAAAAAAATTATTGGAAACCTATGATGCCAGAACATTTCAATTAATAACCATCTCTCAATATTTGTGTCTTCATTTTTTCCATATTCGTTCTATATAAATATTTCAGTTAAAAGATAGATATTTCAATTAGAAATTATTATCTATGTCTATACTATCTAGCTTAAAAAAAAATTCTAATTTTTTTTTTTATTTTGAAATTCTTACCAATTTTGGGTCAAAAATAAAAAGGATAAGATACATTTTTTCTCCTAAAATATACCCACAGATTTACATATGCCTCTAAATTATTTTTTGGCTCAATTATACTCAAAAATCAAGTTTTATTAATTTTTATGCCCCTCTCTTAACGGAGGCGTTAAATTAATCGTTAGTGGCCCCTATAATTGTCACATCATACCACGTGCTCCCCTCCTCCTCCTCCTCCTCCTCTTCTTCTTCTTCTTCTTCTTCTTCTTGGTGGCGAAGGAGTCAGTGTCGTTTTGGTTGGCATCAGTGGAGTTCTCATGGCGGTTGAGCTCCAGTCGACCACTATAGCAAGCACTGAATCTACTCCTCTCTTTCTCTCTTTCTTTCTGTCGTTGTGCTCTGCAATTCCTTTTGGATTTTATTTTATTTAATTCAATTTGTGTGGATTTGATTTTTTGTTTTTCAATAAAAATAAATAAATAAGGCAAAATCCATTTTTAAGCCCCTGAACTATATCGATTTTTTCTATTGAACCCCTATCGTTTTATTGCGTTACGTTAAGCCCCTATACTATTATTTATGTAGCTATTGAGCCCTAATTTGACAAATTTTATAGAAATGTGCAAAAAATTTAGGGGCTCAATGATTACATAAATAACAGTATGGGGGCTCAGTGTATACATAAATAATAGTATAGGGGTTCAATGTATACATAAATAATAGTATAGGTGCTCAATGAAATGTAATAAAATGATAGGCACTTAATAGAAAAAATCACCTTAATTCAGGGGCTTAAAAATAATTTTTGCGAATAAATAAACGATTTTACGGATTGTGTAAAAGAGATAAATTTTGAATTTGGAGAGTACTGAGGTGTTTCAATCTGTGTTTAGTGGATTTCCAACCATGACTACCGGCGGTGGTAACCAGTTAATCTATGTTCATCATGATGAAAGTTCATTTGTACATTTTCTTTTCTTTTAGCTTTCTCTCTCTCTTTTTATGGTATATATATATGTGTGTGTGTGTGTGTGTGTGATTCGATGAAATCGAGGAGGAGGACTTGTTGATTACTTGATTTTAATTGATGCATTTAGTGATCATAATTTTTGAATTAGGCTTTTTTTTTGTTATTGTTTGTTGAGTTAAGCATGATTGCTATCCTATCATTTGTTGCAGAATTCGCTTTGGTTTAGAAATGAAAAAGATATAAACTGAACTGATGAACTTGTTTTATTTCCATGTTGAAGGATCCTCCTTAATTCTTTTACCAGAACCTGCTACTGTTCCTTTTTTTTTTTGCATGGTTTTCATTTTTTTTTATCTTCATGTGTTTTTTTTCCTGCAACTCGGTAGTTCATTTTCTTGAATTTATGATCTTAGAGATGAGCTTGTATGCATAGTAAATTTGAATAAAGCTCTTAATAGTGTGTTGGTTTGTATTTTTTTGTGCATCAATTATGTATATTTCTGTAGATGGCGGGGTTTAGCGCGCACCCAAGTTTATTACAACCGCGATACTATTTGATCTCAGGGCTCTAGGGAACACACTAACCACTGTCACAAAGACATGACATGGAGATAAGGAGTCGTCACCCAGAGTAATAACTGAAAAAATCGAAAGTGGTGGTAACTCGATTCTCTAATACAAGCTAGCACCACAACCAGGAGTTCTGGATACGGAATACCAACTTCTTTTAGTCTTGTGTTCATTTAGAATTATCTTACTAATTACTATGTTATTCCCTAATTACATGCAATTTCATTAAACCCTAATTGAACATCCATCTAACCCTAAGCAACAAATCCATGAAAAAACACATAAACAATGCATTCAAGTTGTAACGTTCCTAAATCTAAACTACATTTGATTTTAATTTAAGTTAACTAAATCTACACATTTTATTTACAAGTGAAATGGAACTAAAAGTGAGCCTACATTTTGATGATTAGTGAGCCTAAATCTATTTATTTTAATTCTAAAGAAAATGGGCCTAAGTCAATTAAATTTTAAAAGAAAAAGAAAGAAATAAATTAGTGGGCTTAATTCTAATTAATTTTAATTAAATTAAATGATCCTAAGTCTACAAATTATGAAGAAGGCTTTATTAATAGACTGAACTAAGTCTAAGTTAATTTTATTTAACTAAAAATGGGCCTAAAATATAAATTAACCTAATGGGCCTAAATTAATTTTAAAGTTAATTAAACCTAAATTTTATTTTAAAGGCCTATTTTATTAGTGAGTTAGACCTACACGTAGGCTTGGGGCCCAAAACAAATAAAAATAAAAAAATAAGCCCAAATAAAAATAATAAAAATAATAGATAAAAAACAAACATTATATGATTTTTCTAACCCTAATATTAATTACATACAACTTAAAATTTATCTAAGGCCACCATTGATTTTAACTAGGATTTTACCAAATAAACCTAATTTACTAATTGATTTTAAAATACAAAAATTAAAATTTCACTATTTTTCCTCTACTAGAGCTATTACAATTCCTACATATAATAATAATTACATACCAAAAAAATACACAACGCAATTATCACTAAAATACAAAAATAGAATAAATGTAAAACTACACTATCTTAACATGGATTAATCCATGACATTCCATAGACCTTCATTGATGGTTATGCAATCTCCACATCCACCATATGGCTCATGTTGCTCCCATCATTATGAGTATAAGCATGAAAATAAAACCAATAAAATTAGTATTTAATTAAAATAAAAATAGAGTTAAATGAAATCAAAATCTACACAATATAATGCAACAGAACGAATAAAATACAAAACAAGAATATTATAATAAATAAATGAAAAGCAAAATTAAAGAATAAAAATTAAAATAAAACAATAAATGGAATGAAATAATAAACCGTAGAAATAAAATAACAAAATAAAATGAAAATAAAATTGAAAA
>CATIWM010365667.1:0-21279 GCA_949671775.1 Mallotus repandus
TATATATATATCTGTGGACAAAAAAGAGTATATATTTTTTATATATTGAAAAAGAGTATATATTTTTTATATATTGAAAAAATAACTTTAATAAAATTGATAAAAATATTTTTATTTTTTAATTTAAAAATTAAACATTCAACTTTAAATTTAAAATTAGATAATTTAAATAAACAACATAAAATATTTACTATAGTTATCATCAAATCTAAATAAAATCCAGAAATTGTTACAATTTATATTTTTATTATTAATACAATTCAATAATTTTACACTATTTATAATTTTATATCTATATTTGTACTATCTATATCTTTATTATATATAAATGTATGAATGAGAGTTAAACTTTTTTGAATACAAAAGAACATATACTTTTTATATATTGACAAAAATAATTTTAATTTTAATTTTTAAAATTTTTGAAATTAATAAAGATAATTTTAGTTTGTATTTTTAGAACTTAAAATTTTATATCTAAAATTAGATACAATTTAAAATTATATTTACAATATTTATAATCAAATCTAAATTAAATATATAAATATTAAATAATTTTAAGATTCATATGTAAATGTTTTATAAAAGTTACTATTTATGTTTTACTACATAATTAATGAATTATATTTTATATTTTATAATTAATTAATTACATTAAAAATGTGATTTATAAACGTTTTTGGTATTTATTAATTAATTATATTAATATTCATCAATTTTTTTGGTATATATGAAAGTGGCAACAAGCCAAAAACTAGAATAAACAAAATTTCGTCATCTCAAAATAGAACTGGTTGTCAAACAATAATTAGCCAACAAGAAAGATTAGACAGCCTGTGGTATGGACCTTTACCGTTTGAAGAAAATTCAGTTTGAAAGGCAACATGATCATGTCCAAACTTACATGGCCATATAAGAGTTTGAGCAATCCGTGAAGATTTGTCTAATGATGAGCACGGTTCGAGATACGTTTGTGTCTCCAATCGTGTTCACCTTGATACTCTTTTGGACTATTTGTAGGTTTTCAATCTAGAAGAGAACATGGGATGATCATAGGATCGTATTTTTTACGTGGACTAGTACATAGGCTGAAATATGACTGTGTAATGCTTAGTAAATGTATTTTGTAGTTGAGTTATTTTTTCTCCACTTTAGATTATATATATAATTGGACCAAATTATAGCGTGTTAAAGTTACATTTAGTAGCTGTCCTAACACTCTTATTTACTCTTTTCAATAATAGTGAATTTTCTCCTTATTTACCTATAGTTTTTTCCACATTGGGATTTTTCATGTAAGAATCTGTATTATTTTTACTTTTTTTAAATTTTCATTATTCAATTTTATGTTTGTTTTGCCACTTGCTTTTGTAACAACTTGTATCAAAGATGAGATTTCTTAATTCCTTTGATCTTGGCATTTTTTATTTTAAATGATGGCTTTAGTGAAGTATGATATCCTCTCTTAAATTATAGCATGAAATTTTTGCTATGTCGTATTAAGATGCATGTTGTCCTCGCATAAATAATTTGGTTGATACTATTTTAGGGATAGATCACATGCCCTCATCTTGGATGATAAAAAAAAGACAACATAAAAATCATACGACTCAAACTCAAATACATATATGTATTTGTTGAATGCAATTTTGCAAGATGTTCTGAAAGAGAATACTACTACTTTGTGGATGGCGCTAGCGCAATTATGAATGAAGAAAACCTTCAGCATTAAAATGTATTTGAAGCAGTGTTTATACTCTTACTATATGATGTACTGAAGGTACCTTCATTGATGATCATTAACTATAGAAATTCATTGTTTAGTGATGGAAATTCATCACTAATTGTCACTAAATAGATTAGTGACAAATTAGTAATGAATTTTTTATCATTAGTATTTTAATTTGCCACTAATTTTAGTGATAAATTTTTTGATTTGCCACTAATTTTAGGGACAGATTAATGATGGATTGTTCAAACCATCACAAAATTAGTGACAAGTTAGTGACAAATAGTTCGTCATTAAATTAGTGATGGACTGATCTAATGACAGATTTTCCATAATAATATATGTCACAAATTATAAAATTTTTTACTTTTATCGTATAATAAGATTGTAATTAATATTAAATGTTTTATAAATTGTTTCAAACAATCTTTAATTACATTTAATTCTTAATTGTTCCCCAGGAAAAAAAATCTATAAATTTAATAAAAATAAAATTAGGATGTATAAATTAAAATACTTTTAATATGTCATTTTTATACCCAATAATGAATATGATTCTTTCACACACAAATAGACTACAAAAATACAAAAAATTATTAAAAAGAGTATATGAACTTGTATTTTGTTATTTATTTATGCATAAGAATATTTAAAATGAAATAGAAAACATATGCGGTGGGGTTCAACGCACACCTAAATATTTGGCAACTACAAACTTTGTAGGCACAAGATTCATTAGAGAATACAATATGGACTATGAAACCTAGATCGGAGATGGAGCTACCGTCTAGGTGAAGTTCAAGACACACTTTTGCAACAACTAAATCTCACGGAAGACCATAGTAGTCGTCCTCAAAGATAAAGTTTGGAAACTAGGTATGAACTTTTAGAATGTCCATCCAACCTTGTGGTTGGCCTCTACGTGAATTTCATGTTTTATTATTTTTAATTAGCCGAATACCCACTTTCACTCCTAAACTTTACCACTTTAACCACCTCTCACCTTTTATTATTTTCTACAGGACATCTCAACTTGAATTTTGAACTTATATCACCTCTAAGCAAAAACTTTTTAGTTGTATTTAACTCACTATGTGCTAGCGTGACCATGCGTGTCTCTTCAACCGTGGTCTAAGGAGTATGGTATGGAAATTATACTGAAGTGTACTTAAAATAAAATAAAGGACTAAAGTGAAAAAAACAAAAAAAAAAAGAAAGTGTTTTCCTTCATTGTCATCTTCTCCATTGTCCGCTATCTTCATCACCCTGCAACTTTTTCCTTTTTTTAGCTTAACTACAACTTTTTTTAATAAGAAAAAAAAACCCACTAATTTTAAATATTACAACAAAATATGATCACAATAAAAGAATCCAAATGATAAAAACAACTCAATTCAAATATTTCAATTCAAATTAGATAAAACTCACCCACAAAAAAAAACTTCTATTAAAATCACCAATTTTTATATACATCATGTAGGAAACCAAAAGCAAAGAATTGAACAAAAAAGCAAAGAATTGAAAAAGAAAGAAATTTAAAAAATGAAAAACTGACATCTTTGGGTCACTTCATGCAATCAATCTCAATTTTTATCCTCTCCTTAATGTTGAAAATCATGAAGATGGAATTGGCGATGATGAGTAAGACTCTAGTTTTCCACACAGATATCGGCGGCAATTGCACTTTAGAAGGTCCTACGAACACCTATGGAGCGTGTGAGAGGCAGTATGAACAAAAAGGCTTGACAAAGAATAGAACTGAAATCCATTACTCGATTTTCTGCAGAAACCACAAATACTGCTGAGGGAGAATGAATATTAGTACATGCAGATAGATCAGGTAGCGATTTGGAAATCACAGGCTCCATAGTCATTGCAGAGAGGAAGAGCGAATTCATCCCTTTTTTTTTCTTTGTCTGCTATTGTTGGAAGGAAGAAATGATTTTAAGAAAAAAAATTAAGATTTTGAGAAAAAATTGAATAATGATGTGGAAGATCCACGTTGGCTACTGTCAGTGTACTTCAAAGAGAGTTAAATAGACGCACTTGTTTTGTGCGTTGTACAAGGGAGAGAGAGAGAGAGAGAGAGAGAGAGAGAGGTTTAAAATTAAAGTTGAGATATGTTATAGAAAATAATAAAAATTGAGGAGTGGAATAGGTTAAAGTAGTAAAGTTTGGGAGTGAAGATGAGCATTCAGTTATTTTTAATTATTTAATATTTTTTTATTAATATGCAAATTAGAATTATTATTACATAATTTTTAAAATTTATAATTAAGTCTAAAATTACAATTAATTTTACTTTTAGGTAATTTTGGTGTGATATTTACAATATTTATCATAAATTATACACATCTATCAACAGTAACAAAATAAACGTGTAATACCTCAAAATTTGACGGTCCTCAATCATGGTTTGATGATGACAATAATCTATGAAAAATGACAATAATTGCTTATTTGTATCTTTTTGGAAGTGTGCAAGTTCAATCTAAAATTTGGGCAAGGAAGTAGTAGCAGCAATTGGCGAAGGCAGGAAGAAAAGGAGGGAGGATCAAAGAAAAGTAGTAACAAAAATGAAATATATATAGATAGAATAGGTTTTTAAATATTTTTAATGGAAAAAATTGTGAAGTCGATCAAAGAAAATAAAAAACCGAAATATAGATAGATATGATATATTTTTAATATTTTTAATAAAAAATTATAAATTTTTAGAATTTAACAGATAAATATTTAGAGATGAATGGTTAATTATAGGAAGGAACACTTGTTAAAATTTGGGCACTTTGAATATATATATATATATTTTTTTTTTTTTTTTTTGAAACAATAAAATATTAAATTTAAATATTAAATAATCATATTTTTAATGATGTAATGTAAAATTGAAAAAATAAATAAAAGTCATAATATATTTGAAAGAGTATTTTTGACTAAGTAAAAAAATAAATTAAATTATAAATTTTTATCAAATACAATATAATAAAATATGAAATTCATATAAAATAAATTTTAAAAAATATTTATTTAAATCAAACACACTTTACTAATATGAATTAAGCTGAATAAAAAATTTCTTCATTGATGTGGTTTATGAGAAATTACCACTGTATTACACCTCCTGCTCTAACATAGGCCATGACTCTCTAGCTTGTCGATTGAATAATAAGAAGCCTATCAGACCTGATGCACCACGTAAGGTGGTAAGTTCAGAAAATTTGGCAACCAAAAGCACCCGCTAAACAAACTGCCATTCTAATCCGCAATGTTTTTTATCATATGTATTCTGTTACTAAGGTTGTCTCTCTGGAGTTTGCACTTATGGATGCTCCTCAGAATGACGATGGTGAAGACTGGAACTTTCAGCATTCGGACTCTGCTGAAAATTCTGGTAAGGACCTCGCTAACCCTCCGGATTTGCGGGATGGTTAGGTACAGGTTAATGATGCTATTATTGAGGCCACATTACAACAGCCTGGTAATTTTGATGCTGCTAAAATTGCTGACACTATTGCGGAATTAGATTACGCTCCGGTTCATACATCTGATGACATTCATAACATCCATGTCGCTGAACAAAATTTAACATGGACAGATGAAGCTGAAATTGCTACTGTTGATGGCTATATTTCAGATCAGGAATTTGTTTCAAAACCTAGTCTACATCACAATGCAGTGGTGGATCAGATGTCTAATGAGCAACGGGCTACCCAAAACGAATTGGAATTGGTTGGTAAGCAAGCTGGGGCTGACTTTGCAGATAATAAATCACCTTGGCAAGAGGTGTCTAACAAGAAGAAGAAGAAGAAGGTGAAACCTTATGCTATGGTTTCAACTTGTAATAGGCCAACTACTCGGACTTCTTCTCGTGCTTCTCGATAATTTTTTTTTTAATGTGTCTTGAAGTCTTGTATTTTTCTTTCCCCAGTTGGGTTGGATTGTACTTTTTTATTTTTTTAATAAAGGTTTTGGTTAGGGTTGATGCTCTACCAGAACAATTCTTATAAAAAAAATGAATTCAAAATAGAATTCATTTTCAAGTGAAATTAATTTGTTAATGAAATTGAATTGAATAAAAGGTTTGATTTGTTTTGTGTTGGTTTGATTTTTTTCTTTTTTAATCAAACATATTGTAATATTGTAATGTGGTAGTTTTCATAGGGCTATGTAGGGGCCCTGGAGAACCTGAACCGTCCCGAAAAATCAAACTAAAAATTTTCAGAATTGAAAATATCTGTTAACCGTTTGACTTTCTCTGAGCCGAACCGTCCTGAACTACACCAAATAGAAGAATCAAAACCAAAATTGATTATATATATATCCAAATTGAACCATCCCGAAAATATTTATTGGAGCAGGTCCGAAGAACATAAGTTCTTCGTACCGAACCCTCCCAAACTACACCAAACTAAAGAACCGTATATATATATATCCAAATCGAACCATCCCGAAAATACTTATTGGAGCGGGTCCGAAAAACATAAGTTCTCCGAACCAAACTGTCCTAAATTACACCAAACCAAAGAACCGAAACTGAACCAATTATATATATATATATTGAAAAAATAAATAAAAGTCATAATATATTTGAAAGAGTATTTTTTACTAAGTGAAAAAATAAATTAAATTATAAATTTTCACCAAATACAATATAATGAAATATGAAATTCATGTAAAATGAATTCTAAAAAATATTCATTTAGATCAAATACACTTTACTAATAAGGATTAATTTGAAAATGAATTCATTTTCAAGTGAAAAGAATTTGTTAATGGAATTGAACTGAATAAAAGGTTTGATTCGTTTTGTGTTGGTTTGATTTTTTTTTTTTTAATCAAACATAATGTAATGCGGCAGTTTTCATAGGGCAATATAATGAAATATGAAATTCACGTAAAAGGAATTCTATAAAATATTCATTTAAATCAAACACACTTTACTAATAAGAATTAATTTGAAAATGAATTCAATCAAGTGAAATGAATTTGTTAATGGAATTCAACTGAATAAAAGGTTTGATTTGTTTTGTGTTGGTTTGATTTTTTTTCTTTTTTTAATCAAACGTAATGTAATGTGGCAGTTTTCATAGGCCTATGCACGGGTCCTGGAGAACCCGAACCATCTACAAAATTGAATCGAAAATTTCCAAAATTGAAAATATTAATTGACCGTTTGACTTTCTTCAAACCGAACTGTCCCAAAAATATTTATTGGAGCGGGTCTGGAGAATATGAGTTCTCCGAACCAAAAATTGAACCAAATCATCCCGAACTGCACTGAATCGAAGAATCAAAACCGGAACCAATTATATATATATATATAAAGTTTATAATTAATACTTGATAATATTAGAAATCTGTAATATGTGTTACAAGTAAAATTTAGTACCACTTTAATAATTAATTATATTCAAATAATTTATTTTAGACAATCTATTATTAAAACTTAACGTATAATATTTGACATCTTAAATACTAATTAATTAATTATTTGAAATAAAATAAATACACTCATCAACTAAATCATTTTATAGTTAATTTTCAACATATGTTTAAATTATAAAATAATTTTTTATAGTGAAATTTATAATCATCTTATCTTATATGTTCAAATTATAAAATTATTAAAATATAATTATTAAAATAAAATAAAAATAAAATTATATATATATATGAAAAAATTAATACAAATCTTCGAATTTTGGTTTCACTTCGAACCATTTTAAAATATCCGTTTGCTCCAAATTTCTCCAAAAATTAAGAGCAATTCAGAGCGGAGATTTAAATTTTCGGGTCAGATCCAGAGAATTTTTTTTTGAATTCTCTGACTTTCAGGTGGAGTCCAGAGAATTTGTATTTTTTGAACTACTCCAACCCGTGCACAGCCCTAAGTTTTCATTAGGGAATAGAGGAGTTAGAAAAATTACAACAACAAAAACCAAAAAAAAAACTCTAAAAGCAAATACGTACGTAAAACAAAATTCATAAAAAATAAATACATAAAAATGGAAAAATCTAAAATACATGGAATTATGTTATCTAAATTCTCACAATTCAGTAAACTTAAAAAATTTTAAAATTTTCCTCAAAAAAAATTTTAAAAATGGAACTATTTTAGACAAATTTAAAATACATGAAAATCGACAAATTTTAATTATCTATTTGAAATAGGATTCGTGTAGCAATGCATGTATTCAGAATGACAAAAATTCTCTTCTTTGCTGATTTTTTAAAAAAATCAATAGTACTTGAATTTGGTCATTCCATATGCGAAGTCCAATAATGAAAGTTCAAGTAAAATAAGTTTGGTAGTGCAAAGTTTAGCTTTTTTTCTTCCTTATTGGGCCAATAGCCCAAGAAGAGTCTTCTGCTAAGTCACTAACATGGCACCTTAGCGGTGTTGAGCTATTTTTTATATAACGGCAAAAACCACATTCTGATGTAATTTTCTACATGATTTCACGCGGGAAGATATTGTAACAATTGAGAACATGAAGAACAATGTGGAGAGAACAATGTGGAGAATGAGGAGGAGGTAGTTCCTAATGCTAGGGGAGTAGTTTTTAAGAGGAGATAATAAAAAGAAAGAGGAGGACAAAGAGTAGGGTGTTCATGGCAACAAAAAAAAAAAAAAAAAAAACATGAAACAAAAAGAACAATGGGATTCAATTTTCAAACCCAATATCTGAGGACGGCTACTAGGGGTACTCCGTGGAATTCAGTTGCTATAAAAGTGTGTCTCAGACCTCATCCAGGTTGCGACTTCCATCTCTGACTTAGGTTGTAAGCTTCTGTTGTATTTCCTAGTAGGCCCTGAGCTCACACAGTGCCGTAGTTGCCGAATACTTGGGGGCACGCTAAACTCTGTCGCCTACACTATTATTTATTGTTGAATTTTAAATATTTTGAAATTTATTAAAAATGATAATTCACATATTATAGATTTAATTATGAAATATAATATATTTTAAATAGTAAAAAAATTTCTAAAATTATTTTTGAAATAAATGTACCCGTATCCTAATAATTGACACAAAATTTACATTACATTTTTCTATTTTACATTAATAATATCAGTTTGCATGTTATCTTTATGGCCTATTGGTATGAAAAATCCAAACGTTTGTAATCTTTTGCAATTTTATCCTAATCTTTTAATCTTGATAAAAATATCCCGATTTGACAATTTTAGCACATATAGTTTTTTTTGTCAAAATTAAATAAAAATGCTGACATGACATCATATAAAATGTTAAATTTGTCAAATCCATTATATCAAAATTGTCCAAACAAATATATATACCATTATATATACCATTATAGATTTTTTATGTAAAAGAATTATATATTTTTATCAAGATTAATTTTTGTCAAGATTGGCATAAACAAATCTATAAATGTCAATCGACATTTCCAATTTTTTAAATTGTTTATGCCAATCGACATTTATAGATTTGGGATAAGTGCCTTTTGGCAAAAATAGTCATGTGGTTATTTTTTTAATTTTTAAATATAATGTATTTTACATTGTTTACACTTTTGTACCCTGCTAACAAATATTATTTAAAATTTATGCTTTAATGTAAAAATAATAAGTATTTTCAATACTAAAATCATATAATGAGTAATATATTATTCACCCTATTATAATAAAACTCACAAAAAATTAAATTTAGATTTATTTTCAATTTAATTATGAATAAAAATAAATAATTTTTAAAATAAATTTACAATATTTTTAAAAATAATCAATTAGTTAGATTGAACGTAAATCATATATAGAATAAATTTATCATTGAAATGTAATAATACCTAAAAATAAAAAAAAAATCACAAGACTAGTTTTGTTAATAGGTAAAATTATAGAAATCAAAATTGTACTTATCCGTTTCAACATAAAGAGTAAATTTGACATTTTACAAATATCACATCCACATATTTATTCTATTTTAATCAAATGTGGTGAAATTGCCAAAAATGGATGAGATAAGAACATTTTTGTTAAAATTAAAAAATTAAAATAAAATTACAGAAGCCGTAAAAGTTTAGATTTTTCTTATAATACGCCTATTTTTATCCAATCACCAAAGCATATATGTCCTGATGATAAAGCTTAATTATTTATTAAAAATGAGAAAAAAACAAAAAGAGACAATAGTCCAACAACTAAGGTGCAAGGCAACTTCTTTCATGCGATATTGTCTATCAAATCTTGAATTAAACGGTTTAACGCAAAGAAAGAAGATCCACCAACTGTTAGGGCCTTCTTGCTCTTTTCACTCATTTCTTTGACCTTCGTTCTCACTCCACTGTCATGTTCCATCACACACCTAATTCCTCTCTCTATATCCTCTGCTTTCACAATTGCTTCACCAGCCTTCCTATAATCCAACGTAATTTCCACACCCAATCCCAACTCTTTGACCATCTGAAATGCGTTGAACTGTTGCTCTGCATACATCGGCCACGTGGCAATTGGAACACCACACCATATGCTCTCCAGTGTAGAATTCCACCCGCAGTGCGACACAAAGCCACCAGTGGCTGGGTGGGCCAATATAGCCACTTGCGGAGCCCACCCAATGATCTTTCCAATTTCAGCTGTTCGATCTAGGAACCCTGATGGTAAAACACACTCCAGATTCTGATACTCATCTGGGGTTGTGGTCTTTCCCGCTTGCGAATGCTGCCGCAGGGACCACACGAATCTGTGTCCACTGTGCTCAAGTGCATGTGCAATCTCTTTCGCCTGATCCTCACGGAAACCTCCCACGCTTCCGAAGCACAAGAACACTACGGATGATGGAGGCTGATCATCAAGCCACTCCATGATTTCTTTGCTTCTATCGGACCCCTCTTCGTCGCTGCCCTTCAGATTCAGTATGGGTCCCACAGGATAGACGGGAGGAGATTTAACTTTCCCATAAGAAAAAGAGTTAAGAGCATGAGATTCTAGCTCCATTAACGTATTCACAATAATACCCTTAGCTTCTCTCAGCCTTCTTGAGATGCCAATAAAGTCAGGCGACCACTGTTTCTCAAGAGCTACATCAGGCAAAAGCCTAGCTGGAAGTGGGTTAACGAAACTCGGCAGTGCTAACTCAGTGTCCGAATCCTTGAATTGAGTGACGTCCACCCCGTGCTCATCCTGGAGTAGCTGAAGGTGAAGCCAGCAAGCAAGAAAAGCAGCACTTGTAGCAAAGAAAATATAAGATGGAACGCCAAATTCATTAGCCACATCCATAGCAGGGGTGCAGAACATATCAAGAACAAATCCAGCAAGGGATGACTTGTAGTCCGGAGAAGCGAGCTTCTTCGAGACAGCTTCTTTGATATGAGGGTTATATTTCTCCATAAAATTGAGGCTTATGGACTCAGACTCTTCATCGGGAAGGCTTATGAAATGGAGACGATTGGATGCAGCAAAAGAATCGATGCAATTGGCGATCTTAGTGTCGGAAGCTCTCTTCACTATAACAATAGTGATAGAAAGACGGGCATCTCGATCAAGGAGAAGCTTTGCGGCCTCTGCCATTGGTAAAAGATGACCGACCCCTGGGAAGGCGACGAACACGAGCTCTGGATTCTTCATTAATTAGTTATTGGATAGAAAAGTTTACAGACGTGCAGGAGCAGGAGGAGTGTACAATAAGCAGTGGCTCTTTTAAAACAAACAAGGGTCATGATCGCGGTTGCGACTTTTTCAATTTTACCTTTCAATTATTTTTTCTTTGAATTTTTTTTAAAAAAATTATTTTTTTCAAATTTAAAATCTAAATCACACGGATAAATTTTTTTAAATTTAAATTTTATTTTTTATATATTTTTTATTTTTTTAAAATTTAAATATTTTATTTAAATCTAAAACTTGATGAATATGTCATATATTAATAAAATTTATTTTATTTTTTAAAATTTAAAATTTAAATTGTATACATATAAATTTATCGTGTAAGAATTTAAATATTTATAATTTATAATTTTTTTAATAATTAAACAAAAAATAATTTTTAAAAAAAATTTAAAATTTAAATTACATATAAATAAATCTATGGATTTAAACACTGAAAATTTATAAAAAATATTTTAATAATTTAATAACTATTTTTAAAGTAGGAATAAAATAGTAAATATGTCGCGATTTAAGATGTCACAACTCCCTGCACAAATCATTTCCCAAGTCATGGCTTCGCTGGCTAGAGATAAGGCAGCCACATCTAAAAACTTCCTTCTCGGTGTTGCTTTGGTGATCACAAATTTTGTGGGATACGTTGATTGATTTGTCGTTAACTGAGTGTGGTGGCGGATATACTTTGTAAGTTACTGCAATAACACAGGAAAATATGCACAGTTAAGAGCTTAAACTTTGGAAAAAAAAAAAAATTTAGCGCGGTCTGCATCAGGTACAGTGGCATGCGGAAAATGGTAAATCCAGTATATTCTTAAGGTTATATTCTTAAGGTACAAAAATACTCATATAAATACATTACATTAAAAGTAAAGGATATTTTGATAATCTGATGAATTATTTTTTTGTCTTTTTATTATTAGCTTATTATAATATTAAAGATCAATAGTTGTTGTAATCATATCCACTTATTAATAAAAGACAAAATTCTTTGTCAAATTCGTATTTTTATTTTTTTTATTTTATTTTGAAAAGGATTTGTTTTTTATTATTCTTAATAATATGGGAGAGCTGCTATTTTTTTCATGTATTTTAATTTAATATATTATTTTATTTTTAATATTTAAAAAATATTTATTCATCTCTGACATTTGCAATAGTTAATACTCGTTAGTCCCTTTATCATGAATAAAATAATACACAAATTGTAAATGTCAGAGATTAATAAATATTTTTTCAAATGTAAAGAATAAAATAGTGTATTATGACAAAATACAGAGAGAAATAACAATTATCCTTAATAATATATCAAAATTTTTATTTTTTATAATTTATAATTTATTATATTTATTATGTGATAAAAATAACAAATAATAAATTCACTTATTCATTGTCTTATAATATACAATTTAATTTTTCATTTTATATAATTTTAAAAAAATTAAAAAATAATAAATAATAAATTTAATTATATTATTTTTCCCAATAATAATATTTGAAGCTATACTTAAATAATGCATTATGTGTAGGGATATATTTGATTCAAAATCTCAATGTAAGTTGCTGCAATACCACGGGAAAATATGCACAGTTAGTTTTTAAATTTTTTAATGTTTGCCATTTTAGGCTTCATTTACTTGGGAAAAATATTTTTTTTAAAAATATTTTTCTTATTTTTTAGTGTTTGAATTATTAAAAAAAAATAAGTTAAAAGAAAATAAATTATTAGTTAAAGAAAAATAATTTCAAAATATGAGAAAATGATTTTTCATTTTAAGAATGAGAAAATATTTTCAATATCTTTTTTAATAAATTTTTTTTTATTTTTTAATATCTTATCTTATCATTTATTATTATTTTTTAGTGTTGTAACTAAATATTAAAAAATATTTTTAAAAAAATATTTTTAAAGATAAAATATTTTTTACAATCAAACGAAGCCTTGTTGAATTTTCTTTTGACAATTGTGCATTTAAATTTATTATTTTTACTTCATTCCAGTGGTTTTCATTCTTAAGTGGTGACTTCACTACCAATTACATATTAATGAGCTCCGCTTTTTTTGTACAAATAGACATATCACATGCCACATATACAAGACATTTATTTTGTCTAAAATAGCCCTAATTCATTCTCTTCCAAAAAAAAAAATTAGGGCAAAAAAAATAACACCTGGATATACAGTGAAGAACAATGGCAACATCAATTCCTTTCTCCTTCTCTCTATCTTCCTCTCCATTATCTTCTTCTCTTTCTTAACAAAAAACCATGCCCATTTAATTCAAGTCCAAAATTCTGTTAAGATTTATTAGGTAGCATACGAATAACCAAGACCATATCTTAAGAGTTACGTTCATCAAAATTTGCATCTAAGAATGGAAAAGCCTGAAAATTATCCTATAATTGTTAAATTTAATAACAATATGCTTTTGCTTTTATTATCTATCTGTTAAAAACAAATAGGACAAACAATATGACAATAAAAATTACAAAAATTTACAAATTTATCTTGAAAATTATGAAAAATGACTACATCAAATTAATAAATAAATAGATGTGGATAATCAAACTTTGATAAAACACATATCAAAAAGATAGAAGGTTAAGAAAGAAATCAACCTTAGTGGTTTTACCACTTCCAGTCTCTCCAATAAGAATAAGAACCTGAATTTTCTTGAAAACTGACAAGAACTCTTATTTTTTTGCTAAAGAGGCAAAGCCTCCCTTCTCTAGTATCTCATAGTACATTTGTAAAAGTAGCCTCCCATCCTACTTGTTCATTGAATTGTTGTTGCTTCCATTGTTAATACAATTCAACCATCCTCTACCATTTCCAATTGTTTTTATGATCTTCACAAAGATGGACTCGTCCACCATAAACACTTTAGTGGAAAAATAGCGGTAGAATCCAAAACCTTACATCTGATAGCCTTTCGGCCCTTTTAAATCCAAATGACTGTCGTTTTAAGAGATCATTTTCAACCACGTTACAGCCACAGTTAAGTAACTTATTCCAATAGCGATGCCTTGAGAAAATAAGTTCAACCAAAGTCCATATCAAATCCTACCTAAGAGAACAAGTTCCACCAAGCATAATTACATTATATTGCAAATAAGAATCAAAATCCCTAATTCTTTCTTCATCTTCCTTCTCTAGTATCTCATCGTACCTTTATGAAAAGAGCATCCCATTCCACTTGTTCATTAAATTGTTGTTGCTTCCATTGTTAATATTATTCTTCCATGCTCTGCCATTTCCAATTATTTTTATAATTTTCAAAAAGATGGACTCGTCCACCATAAAACTTTAGTGAAAAAATAGTGGTAGAACCCTAAATGTTACATCTAATAGCCTTTCGGCCCTCTTAAATCCAAATGTCTGTCGTCTTGAGAGATCATGTTCAACCAAGTTACTGCCACAGTTAAGTCACTTCTTCCAACAACGATGCTTTGAGAAAATAAGTTCAACCAAGGTCTATCTTAAATCCTGCCCAAGAGAACAAGTTCCACCAAGCATAACTTCATTGTTATATTGCAAATAATAATAAAAATCCCTTATTCTTTCTTCATCTTCCTTCTTTCCCCTTCTTGCCTTCATCTTTGTTCAAAAAAAAAACTCAAAAAACCATCATTCTTCATCTTTAAAGATGGGTTTGGAACTCTATATGCCCTTGGATCAAGGGAAACAAATAATGGCAAGAATTGATGAGATTGGCAAAAGAAGCCTGATACATCATGAAAAGAATTCAACTGGTTCTGGGAAAAAATGGAGTTGAGATAAGAATCCTTGAATCCCGACAACAATAGTGCTTTGACAAAGTGATTTAGCATAAAGACAACAAAGTGCATTCTCTTTAATAATATCTTTAAGATCTAGTAAATCTTGTAATTTCTATTTGAAATCAATGTGTTGGGCTTCTTTACTCAATCCATTTCAATCCCCAAATAAAAAAATTTAATTTTGCTTGTTCATCTACGTACAAGCCTCAATAATCAGAACTATAGTTTACAATATGATTAAGATCAACAATTATACCAAAAATTAATGACCAGGCAACCAAACAGAAGTAATAATTATAAAGTGGTATTTTTTTTGTTTTCAAACAACATATGTGGCAATGGGTCCCATTATAGTCATGTTAAGTTGGATGCCACTTCATAGTTTTTAGTCTTAATTTTGACTAAATCATATTTTGGGCTTAAATTGCTCCTACTTTAGCAAATCAGGACATATATGCCAAGATTTTAAAAGTAAGTTAAAATTTTACAAAGTCAGAAAGGGTTACAATTTTTAGACTAACATGTCATTTTTTGTATATAAAAGTAGCTACAAGCCCAAAAATAAGAAGAAACAAAATTTTGTCATCTCAAAATTGAACTTATTATCAAAACAATAATTAGCCAACAAGAAAGATTGGACAGCCTATGGTATGAAACTTTACCATTGAAGAAAACTTAGTTTAAAAGGCAACACGACCATGTCCAACCTTATATGGCCATATAGGAGTTTGAGCAATTCGATTAAGATTTGTCTAATGATGAACATGGTCCAAGATACGTGTGTGTCTCCAACCGTGTTCACCTTGATACTCTTTCAGGCTAGTTGTAGGTTTTCAATCTATTAGAGAACATGGGATGACCACATGATCATGTTCTGTACGCAGACTAGCACATGGCTGAAATATGACTATGTAACGCTTAGTAAATGTGTTTTGTAGTTGGGCTATTTTTTCTTCACTTTTGGTTATATATATAATTGTACCAAATTGTAGTGTGTTAAAGTTACATTCAGTAGTCATCCTAATACTCATGTACACTCTTTTTAATAATTGTAAATGCTCTTCTCATTTACCTATGGTTTTTCTCCACATTGGGATTTTTCATGTAAAATCTGTATTATTTTACTTCTTTACTTTTCATTATTCAATTTTATATTTGTTTTGCCACATGCTTTCCTAACAACTAGTATCAAAGCTGTGCTTTTCTTAATTCCTTTGATCTTGGAATTTTTTATTTTTCCATGATGGCTTTAGTGAAGTACGATATTCCTCTCTTGGATTATAGTATGAAATTTTTGCTATGGCAGGTTATGATGCATGTTGTCCTCGCATAGATAAATTTGGTTAATGCTATTTTAGGGATTGATCACATGTCCTCATCTTAGATGATGGAAGAAAGACATCAAAAAGATCATACGACTCATACTCAAAATACACATCTGTATTTCCCGAATACAATTTTGTAAGATGTTATAAAAGAGAAGACTACTACTTTATTATGCATGGAGCTGGAGCAATTATGCATGAAGAGAATCTCAGCACTAAAATGCATCCGAACCAGTGTTTATGCTCTCACTATATGACTAAAGGTTCCTTCAATAAGGATCATTCACTATAAAAATTCATTTTTTTAGTGATGGAAAAATCCATCACTAATTGTCACTAAACAGATTAGTGACAAATTAGTAACATATATTTTGTCTTCAGTGTTTTGATTCTCACTAATTTTAGTGATAAATTTTTTGATTTGCCACTAATTTTAGCGACATATTGTTTGATCCATCACAAAATTAGTGACAAGTTAGTGACAGATAATTCATCATTAAATTAGTGATGGACTGATTTAGTGATAGATTTTCTATAATAAATTTGTCATAAATTATAATTTTTTTACTTTTACCAATATAATAAGATTATAGTTAGTATTATATGTTATATAAATTATTCCACAAACAATCTTTAATTTCATTTAATTCTTAATTGTTCCCCATGAAATTTTTTTTGTGAATTTGATAAAAATAAAATTGGAATTTATAAATTAATATAGTACAAATTAAAATACTTTAAATATGTCACTTTTATACCCAACAAATAAATATGATTCTTTACACACAAATACAGTAAAAAAGTTAAAAAATTAAAAAGAGCCTATGAACTTGTATTTATTATTTTTTTAAAATAATAAGAATATTTAAAATGAAATAAAAAATATGGACGGTGGGGTTCAACATGTTTCCAAGTGTTTGGCAATCACGGACTGTGTAGGCTCAAGATCCACTAGGGAATACAATCTAGACTATGAAACCCTTGATTGCAGATGAAGTTGCCACCCGAGTAAAATTTAGGATACTTTTACAGCAACTACATCCCACGAAGGTCCCCAACAGTCTAATATGAACCCTAAAAGGCATTCGAGTGCAAGCATGGAGATGAATGATGAAGAATTCAAGCTAGTTAGTTTAATTTCATATTTTGAAAGCTTGATATGGATGAATTTTGAGTTATTTTCTATTTTGGAGTCAATAAGGAAGATTCTTAAAGATTTAAGAAGATTCTTAAATATTTGAGGAGATTCATGGATATTTCAAGTCAAAGTCAACAAGTAATGGTCAATGGTCAACATGCTTAGTTGTCATGAGTTGTCATTCTACTTTGTTGTCATTGGTTGATTGCTTAGTTGTTATGAGTTGTCAATTTGACTTTTCAATGATGAGTTGGCTATGAGTTGTCATTAGTTGTCCTTATTATGAAGGAATCCTCTTTAATTAAGGATTTTCCTTTATAGAAGTCTTTAGGAATAAGTAAGAAACTTTTTCCTACAAGAATAAGAATGTTTACATGCCTATATAAAGGCAAACCCTATGTAAAACGAATTTAGACAATTTTAATCAATTAAGTGACCCTTAACTTTGTGCTTTTGAAACTTTGTAAGTTTACTTGAATTGTTTCACTTCTACCTTTCACTATAATTGATAAGGTAGATTAGACTTAGAATTTTGCGATTGTTCATCTTTTAATTACTAGGTATTTTGCTTCAATTTAATAAGTAAGGGGTCTAGTTCCATCAATACAACCTTAACTTGACGATATTGGGCAACAATTTCAAAGTTGGATGCGCGTTCTATCTCTGTTATAGGTAGGGTTCGTATCACAGTGGTCCTTAGAGACTGGATAATTTGGAAACTTGGTGTGAACTTTTGAAATATCTACCCAACCTTGCGGCTAACCTCAATTTGTGTTTTATTTTTATTAATTTTTAATTATTTATTTTCTTTATTAACATTCAAATTGCTAATTGCCTCTAAATAATTTCAAATTTTGCAATTAAGTTCAAGTTTGCAACTAATTTCAATTTCAAGTAATTTTGGTGTGATTCAAAATATTTATCACAAATTATATACATCCATTCATGGTAACAAAATAAAACATGTATCATACCTCAAAATTTGATGGTCTTTAATCATGGTTCGATGATGATAATAATTTATGAAAAATAACAGCAATTGCTTATTAGTATTTTTGTGAAGTGTGCTAGTTCAACCTAAAATTTGGGCAAGGAAATCGTAGCAACAATTGGCGAAGGTAGGAAAAAAAAGAGAGAGGATCAAGCAAAAATGCATGCATAAAAATAGAAAAATCTAAAATACATGAATAATTTTAGTTAAAATCTCACAATTCAGTACAATTAAAATTTTTTAAAAGGGACCTACTTCAGACAAATTTTAATCATCTATTTGAAATAGGATTCCTGTAGCAATGCATGTATTAAGAAGGACATAAATTCTCTTTCTTTGCAGATTTAAAAAAAACAATGGCTATTATTTATTGTGAATTTTAAACATTTTGAATTTTATTAAAAATACATATTATAGATTTAATTATTAAATATAATATATTTGAAAAGTAAAAAAATTGTAAAATCATTTTTGAAATAAATATAGCCGTATCATAATAATTAACACAAAATTTACATTACATTTTTCTATTTTACATTAATAATATTAGTTTACACGTTTTTTTTATCCAATCATGAAAGCATATTATAAAGCTTAATTATGTAATAAAAAAAAAAGACAATAGTCCACCAACTAATTAAGGTGTAAGGCAACTTGTTTCATGCGATATTGTCCATCACATTTTGAATTAAACGGTTTAGCGAAGAGAAAGAAGATCCACCATCCGTTAGGGCTTTCCTGCTCTTTTCACTCATTTCTTTGACCTTCGTTCTCACTTCACTATCATGTTCCATCACGCACCTTATTCCTCTCTCTATATCCTCTGCTTTCACAATTGCTTCACCATCCTTCGAATAATCCAACGTAATTTCCACTGCCAATCCCATCTCTCTCACCGACTGAAACGCGTTGAACTGTTGCTCTGCATACATCGGCCACGTGGCAATTGGAACACCACACCATATGCTCTCCAGTGTAGAATTCCAGCCGCAGTGCGACACAAAGCCTCCAGTGGCTGGGTGGGCCAAGATAGCCAGTTGTGGAGCCCACCCAATGACCTTTCCAATTTCAGCTGTTCGATCTAGGAACCCAGATGGTAAAACACTCTCGACATTTTGATAATCATCTGGGGTTGTGATCTTTCCCGCTGGCGAAGGCTGCCGCAGAGACCACACGAATCTTTGCCCACTGTGCTCAAGTGCATGTGCAATCTCTTTCGCCTGATCCTCACGGAAACCTCCCTTACTCCCGAAGCACAAGAACACTACGGATGATGGAGGCTGATCATCAAGCCACTCCATGATTTCTTTGCTGCTATCGGACCCCCCTTCATCGCTGCCCTTCAGATTCAGTATAGGTCCCACAGTATAGACGGGAGGAGATTTAATTTTCCCATCAGAAAAGGAGTTAAGAGCCTGAGATTCTAGCTCCATGAACGTATTCACAATAATACCTTTAGCTTCTCTCAGCCTTCTTGAGATGCCAATAAAGGAAGGCCACCACTCTTTCTCAAAAGCTACATTAGGCAAAAGCCTAGCTGGAAGTGGGTTAACGGAACTCGGCAGCGCTAACTCAGTGTTGGAGTCCTTGAATTGAGTGAGGTCCACCCCGTGCTCATCATGGAGAAGCTGAAGGTGAAGCCAGCAACCAAGAAAAGCAGCACTTGAAGTAAAGAAAATATAAGATGGAACGCCAAATTCATTGGCCACATCCATAACAGGGGTGCAGAACATATCAAGAACAAATCCAGCAAGGGATGACTTGTAGTCCGGAGAAGCGAGCTTCTTCGAGACAGCTTCTTTGATATGAGGGTTATATTTCTCCATAAAATTGAGTGTCATGGACTCAGACTCTTCATCGGGGAGGCTTATGAAATGGAGACGATCGGATGAAGCAAGAGAATCGATGCGATTGGCGATCTTAGTGTCGGAAGCTCTCTTCACGATAACGATAGTGATAGAAAGACAGGCATCTCGGTCAAGGAGAAGCTTTGCGGCCTCTGCCATTGATGAAAGATGACCGACCCCTGGGGAGGGGACAAACACAAGCTCTAGATTCTTCATTAATCAGTCATTGGATACAAGTGTACAGACTAATTGGATACAAAAGGTTACAGACGTACCTGAACCGGAGGAATAGAAAATAAGTAGCAGCTCGTTTGAAAAAAAAAAAAAAAAATAGTGGTCCTGGAGCCCAAGCAAAAAACTTACGTCATGGCTTCGCTGGCTGGAGATATGGCAGCCACATCTAAAAATTTTCTTCTCTGTGTTGCTTTGGTGATAAAAATGTTAGAAATTTTAATTTCTAATGTTGATTCATATATTTTAAGTAATTAATAATTGCTATTATTGTACACACGGTGATGATTAGTGTAGTATTGAAGAGGTAATTATCGGGTGTAAATTCCTCCATCCCATACCGTGAAAATATAAGTTGGAGTGGTATTTTGTATAATGGTAAAAAAATTTAAGGAGTCTTTTGGTAATTGGAAAAAATATGTCATAAAGTTAAAAGATGTGTTTTGTTCAGGATTTAGGGTTACGTCTTTCTTTTCTCAAAAAAAAAAAAAAAAACACTCTGCTCTAAGGGTTTGATTCATTCATCAAGAATCAAACAAGTCTTGATATCATCACAAGGCGAATTTAAGTTCATACGGTATTGGGATTGGAGAACATTATTATTATT
>CATIWM010365703.1:0-12337 GCA_949671775.1 Mallotus repandus
ATATTTTTTATTTATATTTTTAATTTGTTCAGGAAGGCAAAATATTTTTCCTAAATGTAATATATTTTACTATTAAATATACACAATTTAACAGTTAACTATGATATTTAAATTACATTTTATTTAAAAGTGAAATTCTTAAATATATATCTTTAATTGAATACTAAAATCTATCAATCTAATTAATAAATTCTTTCAAAAATAAAATTTATTCCATGATTGATAATTAAGAATATCATTAAAAATAAATAAATAAATAAATATCCATTCATGTATTAATATTTATAATAGTTCAAAAATATTTATACATGTATTGAACTTAAATTCATTTTTTTAAATTTAATTTTTAATACACGAATTAATATGTCAAGGTTAATATATTTTTAATTATTAATTATTAAACATTATTCTATTTTAAAATATTTTATTAATTAGATTAATACAGAATAGTGTTAGATAAATGATATATATTCATAATTTTATGTATAACAAAACAATAGATAATTTATGCATTATAATTAATTATAAATATTACATATTTAATAGTAAAATATGGATAGCATTCGAATAAAAGATAATAAATAATTTAAATAATATGACTAACAACGAAATATGACATAGTTAATAACTAAAAATATTATTAAAATTGAATTCATATATTTACATTCTTTAAATGTTTATCAATATTTTCTTATTTATTAAATTTTAAACAGATGTTTTCAAATTTAATATAAGGATTAATACTTTTCTACCTATATATAATAAATTATTTTAAAAATAAAATATATTTACATGATTAATAACTAAATATAATATTAAAATTAAATATATGTCTCCACACACAAATAATAAATAATAAATGAATATAATTTTATATTTAAAGAATAAATAATTTCATTATTATCATTAAAAAGTAAATATTATAAATTTAATGGTAAAACATTATATATGTAGAAAATTAAACTATTAATGCCAAAATTAAAATATAGAACAAATTTATACAAATTGAAATGCTTAGTCTTATACAAATAAGAAGTTGATGTGATAGTAGGACCTCATCTAAAATGTGATGTCAGTATATTAACATTTAATTTTAATTGAAATCAATTTTAAGCTATATTTATCAAAAAAATTGTCAAATCAAAATATTTATACAAAAATAAAAATAATGAACTAAATTTGCAACAAATTGAAAAGAGTAGTGTTTATTAAGCATCCACATAATTAGTTAATTCGTGAAATTTGACATGAACCCAAACTTTAAATAAATTTACACCATATTTGCAAAAAGATTTATTATGAAAAGATAATTTCACTAACTAAAATTTTATATTGGTGTTTTAACTTTAATAATTAACAAAATTATTTTTTAGCTAATACTTATTTTCCTAAAATTTTTATGAAATAATTTAGGGAAAATATAAAAACTATATTTTGTAGTTATGAATTGTTTTTTATTTTTTGATTTGTGGTTTTTTCCTGTCATTTCGAAATTTTTAATTTTACTAAATCACATATTGGTATAACTACCACTGTTAGTTTTTCATGATAAAACTTTAATGTAATATAAATTTTTAATAATAAAATTTTTTCAGTGATTTTACATCATAATAAAATAAAATAAAATAATATAGATTTTCATAATTATAAAGTATAAAAACATATTTTTCTAAATAAACTTACAATATATTTAGTTAAAAGTTTGTTGATAGTTAATTTAATAGTAAATTACTTAAAAATAATTTTGATATTAAATTTTTATATGATATCAATATTGCATCACTAAAAATTAATGATATTAATTAATTGGATAGGAAAATGCAATATCATAAAAATTATAGACTGCAAAATTACATGAAAAATAGCACAAGTGACAAGCCCACTAGAATGTGCTATTATCATGGGGGGACCACTTTTTCTATTAATATTTAGAATTTAGCTTCTAATAACCAAGCCCTTATAGCTCAGTGGTAGAGCGTCAGTCTTGTAAACTGAAGGTCCGTAGTTCGATCCTGCGTGAGGGCATTTTGTACAATTCCTTTTTTATTTTGGTAACTAACATTAATATATATTGTATAATACAATAAAAATTAATTTTTTTTTTGTAACTTACATTGATATATATCGTTTAATACAATAAAAATTAATTTTTATTAAATAATATATATATATGGCATTTTGTACAATTCCACTTTTTTTGTGTAACTTACATTAATATCTACCGTATAATACAATAAAAATTAATTTATATATATATATATATATATATATATATATATATGTTGAGCTCTAAAGTCATTAAACCAAAAATTTGACAAGTGTTTATTTTCATATTTGAGTATTCACCCTAAAATCTAATATATCAAATTGTCAAAAAATTTTAATTTTTATTAAAAATAAAATATTTATTATAATTTTTTAATATTATTTTTTAACTAAAACACTATTATACATATTCTAATACCACTCAAATTCTAAGAGTTTTTATATAATACCTTTTTTTTTATTTCAAATCACTCAATTATTTTTTTTAAACCATTAGAAATTCTATTTTTAAAAATTTTCTTAACTAAAATACTATTATACATACTCTAATAGTAATTTAAGACTAACAAATTCTATTATATTTAAAAATAATAACAATAAAATTAATGCACTATATTTTATTTTTAATTTATTTGGTTACCTATTTTTCTTTATAAAAATTCTTATTTTAAAAGTCATATGTTTATTCTATATAAAACCCTTTTTTTAGAAATATTCTACATAAAATATTTTCATTATATTACATCTAAAATACTGCTCTTTTTTACATTAAAAATTATATCTTTTATTCTAAAAATATATATATTTAATATGCATATATTATGTAGTTTAGAAATTATTTATATTTTCTATTTGTATTTCTTCAATTATTATTATTAATGTACATATTAAAATAAATAAATATATATATATATATATATATATATATAAAATAAAAATTATTAAATAAATTTGTTATAATAACTTTCTAAACTTTCACTTTCATATTTAGTCAATCTGTAACTTTAAATTTATTAAAATTATTTAATAATTATATTAAAATGTGTATATTATTTAAAGTTCGCATAACGCACAGATTCATGATTAGTATACATTAAATGTTGAGTTCTAAAGTTATTAAACTAAAAAATTTTCAAGTATTTATTTTTATATTTGAATATTCACACTTAAATTTAATGTGTCAAATCCATAAAAATCTTAATTTTTTATTAAAAATAAAATATTTACCATATTTATTTAGTATTATCTTTAACTAAAACACTATTATACATATCTAAATAATACTCAAATTCTAAAAATATTTATACACTACATATTTTATTTCCTTAAATCACTCAAATGTTTTTTTTCCAAACCATTAAATATTTTATTTTTTAAAAAATAAAAAATATCTTAATTATTTAATATTATTTTTTAACTATAACACTACTATATATAAAGTGTCCATTTTCATAATTCAATATTCGCCCCTAAAAGTCTATGGGTTGGTTTATTGAAATTCACAATATTTTTTTTCAAAAATAATCTAACAAAAATCTTATTTTATAATATGAATGTTCTATTCCATGAAAAATACTTTTATTTCTAAAACATTACTCTTTCTTTTTATAAAAAATTATGTCTTTTATTCTAATTAAAATATTTTTTTCAACTATTTTCTATTTTTTATATTTATTCAATTATTATCATTACTATACATATTAAAAATATGTATATATACTCTTAATAAAAAATAATAAAATAAAATTATTATAATAACTTTTAAGTTCTTATTTTTATATTTAATTAAATTTTAATTTTAATTTGTTAAAATTATTTACTTATTTATTTAAAGATATATATTATTTACAGTTTACGCAAAGCGCGGATTTACTACTAGTTAAAATTAAAATTTAGGCCAAATATTAAATATAAATTTCTGAATTTTGATATTCTGTATTTTATGTGACTAATTATTTAAATTTTTTAATTTTAAAAATGGTATTTTTGTTTATGAATTTTTATTTTTAAGAATAAAAAATTATATTGTAAAATTAGTAATGGTAAACCTCTTTTACTATCCCGTTTTGGTTCAAATAACTTTTTTTTAATTCCAAGTTTTTTTCTTTACGACATTTTATGTGTACCTTCTGCTTCTCAAAATTTACTGTACGTTCATTCTTTCACCAATCAAAATTCTATGTTCATTAAATTTTTTCCTGATTGTTTCTTGATTAATGATTAATCCTTATTCATTTTTTTATATATTGAATCATTCCGTTAAAATTTTAATTCACACATTTTAATATTATATCTAATAAAGTTTTTATAAAATATGTAACTTAATCCATGTATCCATTATTTTCTTATCTTGTTAAAATATTGTTCATCAATTTATATTAAATTTTTTACTCGTAAAAATATGCATAATCTTCAAAAATATGTATGATAAAAATTTAATTTACATATGTATAATAAATATCGTTAGTTATTTCGATGCAAAAATATTTTAACTGCTCATTAGCATTTCTGTACCTAATTAATAGATTTGTGATTTCACTAATTTAAAATTTTGATTAAGTATTTGATCTTTTGCCATTCCGTTGGGAATTAAATTTGCGTTTGAGGTAGAAATTTCGGCAGTGTACTTTGCCGTCTCCAAGGCTTTTCAAATGCAGCTTTATCCAATCTGGATTGAATCTGATTCGGCTTACGTTGTTCATCTTCTTCGGACCAGGTCTGTTGCTGTCCCTTGGCGTATTAGGGCTTCATGACAGGAATGTATTAATCTCTTGGGCTCTATTCAGTTTCATGTTAGCCATATCTTTAGAGAAGGAAACATAGTTGCAGATAAACTTGCTTTTATAGGTCTCTCTCTTCAAGCTCCTCAATGGTGGCATAGCTATTCGGCTTCATGTCAAGATTTAATGCTCAACGATGTTTTTAGTCTGGAATCTTACAGATTTCGTTGATTTTTTTTTTTTTATGCTCTTTGTGGGGTTGTATTTGTACATTCTTGTTCTTTATTCTTTCTTTAATAATAAGGTGGATTATTTGCATGTGATTTGGGTGCTAAGGAAGTGCCAACTTAGTTGGATGCTCAGGTGCACCTATGATGATTTGATCACCAATTTTATTTAAAAAAAATTAATGCAACTTTTCAATAAAATGATAAATTTCATTTTAAATTTCCATCAATTAAAACATAAAAATTTTAATTAATAAAAATTATACTAACCAAAATAAATTTTTTATCAACTAAATATTTTATAATTAATATAACCCTGAAACTCCAATAATTTTTGGATCTAATTAAGATATAAATGCTTTAATATTTTTAGATTTTAACAAAATTAAGCGTTTTAAACTATAACTACATGACTTACATGTAAATTGGAAAAAATAATGAAAAAAATATACAATTATTTGAGTTCTTAGGAATTTTAGCTAGGTTTTAGTTTAAAAAATCGTTAAATCACAAATATGTGATGAATCATTCAATCTTGAAAATCAAAGATATATCTTGATAAAAAGATAATATAAAATAATAGTATAATCAAGAAGTACCATATAAAGTTTTACTATTTTAAAATTTTTTGTCATTATTTTTCAATGTTGACAGACACTTTTAATTTGCAACTCGACAATCTATATGCTTCACTCAATGGTTTTAATTAGCCGCAAATCGACTCTTTGATCTTTAAACGAGTCTGATTATAGAAAAATCAATAGAATTTTCACAATGAAATAATATTTAAATTCCATGAAGAAATCAAATCTCATAAAAGGGAAAAAAATAATTCTATGAAGGAAAATCCAAAATTTCACGAAAATTAAATAAAATAAACAGATTAAATATATATATTTATTAATTATAAGAAAATAAAATAAAGTAAAGAAAATAGAAGGATATAATAAGAGACCAATGCCAGTCGAAAATATTATGGGTGATGATAAAGGAAATTTTTAAGAATAAATCAAGAGAGAAATAAGAGAATAAAGGCAGCTAAGATTTAAAAAAAAAAAAAGTCACTTTAGTAATAGAGGCAACATTGAAGTAGTTAAATGACAATATTGTTGATTAGATATTTTTCAATCATGTTGATAGAACTTGGCAATTCGTATGCTTTATTCGGTGGTTTTAATTGGCTGTAAATTGATTCTCTTATCTTTGAATGAGTCCAATTACAGAAAAATCAATAGAATTTTCACAACGAAAAAATATTCAAATTTTACGAAGAAATCAAATCCCATAAAGGGTAAAAATAACTTCATAAAATAAAGATTCAAAATTTCACAAGAATTAAATAAAACAAACAGAATAAAGATTTTGTACTTATTAAATATAAAAAAAATAAAGTGAAGAGAATAAAAAGATATAATAAAGAACACCGCTGATCTAAAAGATTATTCACGGTGACTGAAAATAAAAAATTTTAAGGAAAAAAAGGAACAAAAAAGGTTGGGATTTAAAAAAAAATCACTTTAGTAATAGAGGCCACATTGAAGAGATTAAATCATAAATCGGTTGATTAGATATATAAATTGTAATGACTAAATAAATATTTTTGAATCATAGATAAAATATGCACGTATTTTTTTGAAATATCATTGAAGATTATACATATTTCTGTGTTAATAAAAATTTCTTAGAAATTAATGATCTATATTTTAGCTAAGTAAGAAAATAATGAAAGCACATATATTTTAAGATCGTAATAATTTAAATAAAATATTTAAAAAAAAAATTTAATTAGCTAAAAATGAAAATTGTAAGGACTTAATTGGTATACTTTAAATATGTATGAATTTTAATATATATTTTATAAGGACGTGATAAGATGTAATATTAAAATATAAGATCTCACATTTTAATAAAAAATGCAATATATAAAAAAAATCTTTTAATATGATATAAAAGTTTCTATCTATGCAAATAGAAATAAAATTCATTAAATTTATTTTTATATAATTACAACTAATGATTATTTTTGTGTACCAATATCTGTAAAATATCAATGACTATAATTAAATTAATAGTCATCTAACGAATCTAATTTCATTTATATAGATATTAATGTTTGTACAGTATAAAAAATAAAAAATTATAAAAATTAAATGTCTACTAATAAATGTATGAAGATTTAATGAAAAAAATTGAATGGTTGAGGGACTACAATATGGGTTTTTTTTAAAAAAAAAAAAAAACTGGTTAGGTGAGGGACTATATATTATGGGTGTTTCCAAAAAAACTTTTAAGGGCTATGTTGGTGTGTGTATATAATGGTTGAAAATTTTATTTACTTTTCATTTCATATAACTTCATTGAACAAGGCTTAAATATAATCATTTTTTTTATCATAATAATTAATTTTTTATATTTTAATTTATTTTACTTGAATTACTTTTCATTTATTTAATTAAATTTTTAACAAATTAAATTTTATTTTATTTTGAATACTAATGATTCATTTATTTTATTTTATTTTATAATATTATTTTCATTATAAATTTAATAAAATGAACGAAAGATAATTTCTTAAAATTGAAAAAAATAAAAAAATTTAATGTAAAAGGAGGGAATTTAGAATAAGAAAAAAACACTTTCATCTATAAAATTTGCTATAAATACCATTTTAAAAAATATCAGTTAGTTTAGAAACTTAATTATAAAAAAATAATTTAAATATTAAAATAATAAAAATTAAAAAATCAAAATAATACTTATGTAGTTTATATAATTAATCGAATTGAGTTTGAATATACAATTTATTCAATTAAATCAAGGTAAAAGTTTAAATGAAATTCGATCAAGTTTTATTTGAGTTTTGAATTCTCAAGTTTATAATCAAATCGAATTTGAATTTAATAGTATGGTGCTAAATATTATCTCATTATTGAAAAGGAAATTTTCTATAAATGAAATCAAGTCATTAACCGAAAGCCACAGCTTGAAATTCTTATAATTTTTTTAATGAAAAAAATGATTTTATTTTTTAAGAAATAAAAAATTGGTGGAAGTGAATATAAGAGAAAATTAAATGGAGAGAATCTAAAATGCTGATTGTGGCTTCAAAAAACTCAGATCCCACAAAGATTTAAGGATGATAAAATATCAGTTAATTAATGGGTGGATAATGTCGAAATAAATGCTTTTTATCTTTGTACTTGTGTGAAAAAATAAAATAAAATAAAATGAAATGAAAAAGATAGCACTTGTCTGAATCTGAATTCACTAATATGTGGGGGGAAAAACGAAATGATGTTACAGCAACGCAGGCCATGTGATAGTGTTGTCGACTTTATTTGATGAGATTCATCAATGTCTGATTCGTTGTTTCAAACAAAAAATATCAATGTCTAATTCGCATTCGCACATGTCTCCCCTCGCGCATATTGTTACATGGGAAATCCCAATATTTCTTTTTTTTTTTTTAAAGAATACCAACGTCAAAAGTCACATTTTTTTTTATTTTTATAAATTTATATCAAATTTTAAAATTTACAAAATTAATTATATTTGAAAAATTATTTGTAATTTTAGTATAATTATAATTTGATAAATATATAATTTATATAAAATAAAATAACTAATTTATATTTTTGTGAATTTCATATTCACGTCATTTAAATACTAATTATAATAGTTAGTTGAACTTAATACTTTAAAAAGTATATAACACATGAATGAAAATTTTATTTAATTTATAAAGACTATACTCATATTTTTTTTAAATCTAGCTTAAATCTTTATATGAATATGGAACTATAATAATAAATGTTAGTTAATTCACCTTAAATATTATATATGTATTTTATTTTTTAATTTATAACCAGATCATAATAGTACTAAAATTACAATTAATGTATTAAATTCTGCTAAAATTACAAATAATATATTACACTAGACTAATCTTGTTAAATTTTAAAATTTAGTAAAAATATGCAAAGGGTGAAAAAATTATAATTTTTAATATCAATAGACTTTTTTTTTTTTTTTAAATAAAGATTTTGCTTTTAACAAGAATACTTTTTTTTTTTATAAAAATTGAAACCAAATATCAGTAGATATATCTAATTAGATTGACACAATTTTAACATGCTTATAATCTATTAGGTCTTAGAATATTATTAATAAAAAGAAAAAGTACCAAGAGAGAACATCAAGAGCACTAATTATAAATTATGGTTTTTTTTTTTATACAAAACCTTAATCAAAGCAACTTAGGAATATCCTTAACAACGTATAAAGACACATCAGAAGCACATCCTCAATTAAGACAGAGGTTCATGAGAGAGGGATAATGCGGATAATGCCCAGTAAGCCAACTCGTGTGCATTTAATTTTTAATTAAATTAATTTAATTAAAAATTATGAATTCTTTTAATTAAAAATTATGAATTCATTTTAATTTTTAATTTAATTAATTATGAATTAATTTAATTAAAAATTATGAATTCATTTTAGTAAAAAATTTGACAAGTGTCCACTTCATATTTAAGTATTCATTTAAAAAGTTAATGTGTTAAACTATTAAAAATTCAAATTTTTTATTAAAAAAAATTTTGAGTTCTAAAATTATTAAGCCAAAAATTTGACAAATGTCCATTTTATATTTAAGTATTCACTTAAAAAGCTAATGTGTTAATCTATTAAAAATTCTAATTTTTTTATTAAAAATAAAACATTTTTAATAGTTATTTAGTATTATTTTTTAACTAAAACACTATTATACACATTTCAATACTACTCAAATTCTAAAATTATATATACATTACGTATTTTTCAACCTTAAATCACTCAAAATATTTGTTCTAAACCATTAAATTATAGTAATTACTTAAAATTATTTTTAATTAAAACACTATTATACATAATTAAAACAAATCTAAAAACAAATAATTATATATATAGATTATTGTAATTTATATATTTACATAAAAATAAATTTTAAATTCAAATTGTACTTTATATATGGAGAAAATTTGTTCCCTTTTTAATAAATTGAAAGTTAATCATTCCATTTATCTCATGAGAATGAAATAATAGAATATAATAACAAGTTAAGTAATTAAATTTTATTATAGATTTTTTTTAAAAAAACAGGTACAAAACCATTTAAAATTTGCACACTATTATATTATTTAACACTTAATTTAGAAGTTAAAATAAATACCAAGATATATATTATTCTAAAATTACAAATTCATTTTTTATCTAACTTAAATTATAAGTTATTTTTTAAAATAATAATTAATCTACTAAGAATTTTTTATTTAATATATATTTTTATTTAAACCATCTAAATTTGATAAAATAATATGAATTGGCTATTATTAATTGAACGACATATTAAAAAACTATATTTTAATTGTATAAACTATTTTTATTAAATTTTATGAAAGTGAAACTAAATTTATAATTTTTTGACAGAAATAATTTTAATTTATTTTTGAATAAAAGTTGAAATAAACTTTATATATATATATCTTTATTAAATGTATTAAATATTAAATTCTTTATAATTTTTCTTTATTCATTAATTTCTTATTTTGGCTGATATATCAAATTCTAAAAATTCATAATATTTACCTAAAAAAATATTAAGAAAATGATAATTTTCATAATATTTGAATATTAGAGAGGAGAGTGAGTTCTAATCTACTTCTATCTTTTGGTTAACATTATCATCAAGCAGCCCTATTATTTTAATGTTACAATATACATGTATACATAGAAAAACAATCTCTTTCAAAATAAACTTCTCTATTATCATTCATTTTCCTTCTGCATTCGTTACTTTTAGCTTATATAATATTAACATGCTAATTTCATTTGCTACAAGCCTACAGTAAAGTCTACGAAATAGAATAAGAATTGCATTTAATTCCTATAATTTTAGGCTTTATAAAAACTATTGAAAATCATTGATATAATTTGTGGAATTTTATGATAGGTTTGTAGCAAGTTATGTGAAAGGTTTGTAAAGCATGTTTTAGTAAAACCAAAACCAATAATGCGGAACTTTACAACACCCTTTAAAATGAATGTAGGAATGGATGAGGAGGCTCCAAAGAAGAAGCCTAAAGTGCTAGATGGTCCTATGCTAACTGAGCGTGATCGTGCAAAGCTGGAGAGGAGAAAGAGGAAGGAGGAGTGTCAAAGGGAGGTACAAATTTCATCTCTTACTAGCTTTAGTAGTTAGTGAATCAATGACACATGATAATATATCTATTTATTTTCTTTGATGCTCGTTGTATATTTAGTGTTGATCATTGTTATCTTCTAATTAGAATTTTATTTTTTAATGTAAGAATAATGTGTCTGAGGAATGCTATTTCTGTTATGTTGAGGGGTTAGCACTATGTATAATATGCTAATTGAAAAAATAATGTGCATTTGAAGAACTGTCCATGGAGATAATATTGGGTAAGCATTTTGATAATTTTTGTATAGGGTACAATTCAAATTTTTATGCATATTGTAGGTGGCGGGGTTCAGTACGCCCAAGTGTTGGCAACCACGACACTATGCGGGCTCATGGCCTGCTAGGAATACAAAATGTGCTTTAAGCCCAAATTGGAGATGGAGTCGCCACCTGCATAAGACCCGAGACACATTATACAACAACTGGATTCAATGGAGGGCCCTAGCAGCCGTCCTTAGAGAATGAATTCGAAAATTGGGTATGAGCTTTTGGAGTGCCCACCCAACCTTACGGTTGGCCTCTATTTGTGTTTTGTGTTTTATTACCTCTAATTATTTAATTATTTCTTTATTTACATGCAGATTACAATTTCCTCCAAACAATAGTCAAATTTTACAATTAAGTCATAATTTGCACATTAATCAAATTTCATGTTTATAAGCCGTCGTTTATCATAATAAACAAGTAAAGCTCATACAAAGAAATGGGGGAGGAGAAAAGATTACAACCCATTACACAGTTAAAATATAATAAAATAAATAACTGCGCACACAAAGAAAGGAGGGAGGAGAAATGATTACAACCCTTTAAACATGCAAAATATAATAATAGAATAAACAAGAATTAATTGCAGAATAGATAAAAATCTAAGAACTTATAGAGATAAATATTTTATGATTAAAAATCATCTTAATATTTCCTACAATAGACAAAATATTAATTTCCCACAAATATGTAAAATCCTACCAAAGAAAATCACAAAGGTAATTCATAAACCAAATAAAGACAATAAACGATATAAATAATAAAATAGTTGCATAAAAAAAACTGAAATACAAAAATACAAAAAAATATAAAAATATAAATTATACAAAGATGACTAT
>CATIWM010365707.1:0-15588 GCA_949671775.1 Mallotus repandus
ATCAGTAAAAAGAAAAGAAATATTAGAAAAAAATAGTAAAAAGAAAAAAATCACTAAAAATAAGGACAATAAGAGGAGTGGTCTATATTTAAAAAAAAAATTAGAAAAAATAATTTCAAAATTCTTTTTGATCAATGACATTTTTGAAAGTTATTTTAATTTTTGATACACATGTGTAAAGATTCCTTAATTAAATATACTTTTCCCATACATATATATATATATATATATATATATATATATATATATATATAGGGAAAAGGTTCAAATTTACCCTTAACGTTTTTAGTTAGGCTCAAATAAGCCCCTCATCAACTTTTTGGCTCAAATAAGTTAGGGTTTTCCGTTTTTGGATCATTTAAGCCCCTGTTTGCCTAGCTGGATAGATGGCATTGGGTTCTGTTAGGGGCATTGATGACATGGCTGTTAAATTCAATATCTCCTGTCAGTTAAAAAACGTAGTTGTCGTTGTGTTTATTAATGGAGAATGAAATAGGCTTGCCTCCTTCGTGAAAAAAAAAATTTACATTTGAACCCTAGAATATCACAAAGAAGTCTCAAGCAAAGGAAGATATTAAGGAACAATGGCTTCATCTGTGTCATCATCATCAAGAACGACAAGGCCAAGGCAAAGGAATGTTGAGATGGATTACGAGGGACCTCCAATCTACTGCCATTGTCGAGTAAAAGCACTCAGGTGGACATCGTGGACTGAGAATAACCCTGGGATAAGGTTCTATGGCTGCCGAAATTATGAGGTAAGTTGGATTGAGAATTTCTTTTCTTTTGATTGTTGTATTTGTATTTCTAAAAAACTTAGGACATGATGAATAAACATGGCGATTTTGTAACAAGGAAATAGTTGTGGCTTTTTTCAGGGGCATGACGAGGCAATAAGTGATAAAAATAAGGATATTATTAATCATTTCAAGATTGAGAACAAAATATTTAAAGTAGAAAATAGTCAACTAAAGGCAATGAAGAGAAGTAGAGGAGCCACCAATGATAGTGAGGTTGATTCTATAATTGTAGAAGTTTGGCATGATTTGAGAAGACTGAAGAAAGCAAGCCATGAAGAATCCATAAGATGTAAAAAGAAGATGAAAATGGCAATTTGTGCTCTTGTTGTTTCATGGTTTATTTTCCTAGTTATGTTTATCGTTTGTTAGCTTATGTATAAGCAGTGTTTTTTAGCTTATGTAAATTGGCAATTTAGTGGATGTAATTACTAATTAAAGCTTGTTTGTAAGAATTGATTTGGTGCAATATATGGCCTAATATTATGTTGTTTTGGTCTATTGAAAATAGTCACTTTGAATGCAATATAGATCACTAAAAATATAGAACTTCAGTTGGCAATAGTTTGCCTATAATTAACAAAGTTTCAATAGTTAAAACAAAGCAAAAATTTGGTACTATAACCAAAATAAGCTTGATAGTACCAAATATGTCCAAATTTTGAAACTCACAAGAAGAATAAAAATTTTGGACATATGTTGTATAGCCAAAAAGCAATGCAAAATATTTGCAACTTCTAAATTATATCATATTTGCACTTCTAACTATCTAATAGCAGCAACAAAAACAAAAAGAACTTCTGCTTTATAAAATGTTTGAGGCAGTGTCTTAGTTCATCAACCCTAGGCTACCAGTTTTTGCCCTTTTGTTGTGTCTTTTTTCAGTCTCTGCTTGCAGCTGCCTTGTTGTAATTGCAGGTGCGCCTTGCCATTTCAAACCGGGAGCTTGGTATGGCAGATCAGTTGGCTGTGAAACACCTGAGCCATCTCCGCTAAACTTGATCTTCTTAATTGCAGTGACCTTTTTGTGACCTTATTCCTCCTTAAATCTCTCTCATTTGGGATTGGAAACTTGGTATGTGGATCAACTGAAAGGATTGACTCACTTATGGTTACACCTGATGAAATTACCCTTTTTGACTCCTATCCAGGCTAAAAAACCACAGACACCAACCACAAAACACCCAACATCACTGCCAACATAAGAACCAACACGCCAAGAACATACCCGAGAAGATCAATTAATTTTTTTTTTTACTCACATTGAAAACTGAAGATCCTATCATGTCATTAACATATAGTCCATGGCCACATTGACCACCTCTCCTATGTCTGACAGATGAGACACCCTCTCTACTATCTGGTTGCTTCCCCTTATCAGGTCCATGATCTAAAACACCACCTTGATTCACCCTAACTGATTAAGTGACAGGCTCAACAACACCCTCATTGACGCCATTTCCACCAATAACTTTATTTACAGGTTTTGTTGACTACATTAGAGAAGATATAATTATTTTTTCATAATCATAAGTAACCAGGTTGTTAAACATTCAAAAATACACAAGTGCAAGTGAAATAAAGAAATTGAACAAGCCTGATTCCCTTTATTCTTACAGGTCTTTCTATTATGGCCTTCTTTGTGGCAGAGACCACATAACTGAGTTATCCCTTTTTGTGATAGCTTGCCAGATCTTTGTCCAAGATTTGAGGGTTCATGAGCTGCTCGAACCCTTTGTTTCCTAAGTCTGCCAACCAATTTTGGTAAGGGTGGAGGTTCAATGGGCTGAAATTGGTCCAACTTATAGAATCTTGGGCCTGGGACTGGTTGGATGGGCATTTCATATATTGCCAAATAAGTTTACTTATGATACCACTTACGTATCTTGGTGATTGGATCGATCTTTGAGTGATATAGGGCATAAATTGTATGGGAGCATGGGATTCCTATGAGTTCCCATGCTCTACCAGTGCATACCGTCTTATCTAAAAGCATTGTATACTTATCACGCCCTTCTCCTATCTCATAACCATTAACACCAGTGAACATTACTTTGCAACCATAACAACTGTCCTTCTAATCTTGAAACCGTTGCATACAAGAAGGGCTCCATTCATTGATCCATCTATTAGCTGCCTTTTTGTTCTCTTTAATCCTATTCAAACAAAGCAGCCTTATATCCTCCAACATACTAATAATGGGCTTCTCTCTTGCTACTAGAATCTAGGAGTTAAATGACTCTGTGAAGTTGTTGTCAACTACCATACATTTGCTTCTAGAGCTGAAGTATGCTCTGCACCATGTTTGTGGTGGGTAATGAACAAGTCCCTTAGTTGCCTTCTGTGAAAACTCACCCAACTTCTCTAGATTATCTTTGAACTCTTCATCAAATGTGCTCCAAGCACAAATAAAAAATTTCTTCTTCAATTCTCCACCTGACCATTTTTTGCACCAGTTGGTGTAAATGTGTTTTGCACACCACCTGTGCTCCGCTTTAGGAAGCAAAACTTTAACAACATCGATTAATCCCTATCAAATAGAAAAACACACATTTATGCAAAATACAACTTGTTGATTAAAGACATAACAATAAAATTATTATGAAAAAAAATAAAGAGTGCATACTTTTTGCATATCACTTATGACAGTCAAGTGTGAGCCATCTTGTAGTCCAAGCTCTTAATGTAACCAGGCTATGAACCATCTCCAATTATTTTTATTTTCCTTATCCACAATGGCCCAAGCTATAGGCACCATTTGGTTATCACCGTCAAGCCCCACTGCACTCAGCAACTGGCCTTTGCAGACACCCTTCAGGAAGCACCCATCAAGGCCTAAAATGAGCCTGCAACCAGCTTTCCAACCATTCTTCAATGCATTGAAGCATATGAACATCCTCCTAAATACTCTTCTACCAGTTTAAAGTGCTTCCTTGTCTAATTCAATCTCAGCTAATGTCCTTGGGTTGCTGGTTTTCAAGGCATGTGCATATGCCTCGAGTTGTTGGAATTGAAGCCTAAATGAGCCATCCATTTCTTGTATAATCATCCTTTTAGCTCGTTTACATTTTTGTTCACTGACATTGATCTTCAATATTTCTTCAGCTTCTGCCATCATGTCCTTTACTTTGAGTGCTGGATTATTGTAAATCTTTCCCTTGAAGTGTCTTGCAATAAATTTGGCACTTGCACTTGGTATGGTATAATGTCTGAAGCAAGCATGATTTGACTTCAAAGTTTTAATTGATAGACCAGGATTTCTGCCATCCTTGGAGATCCTCACCATAAAGGAACAACCAGATTCATTCTTACATTTTGCAACAATTCGGCCAGGCTCATTGGGATTCAACTTCAGTTTGTAGCCAAATTGCACTACATACTTGGTGATGGTAGCCCTTGCTTCTTTAGTATTTTCAAAAGTCATTCCAAGCAAGAAATGATCTTCCCCATCAGTGCCATCATATCTAACCCGCTTTGAAGGTGTAGCTCTTTTCTCTTCTTCACCATCAGATTCTTTAGAACTCTGTTCATCATCATCAGCTTCAGCATTTTCAGTCTCAACTTCTTATTCACTGACATACCCTTGAGGACCCACATAAGTATACATGCCTTGTCCACTTCTCCACTTTGTGCTTGGACCCTCTCCTTGGTCTGCTATTTTAGAAGTTGGTTCACTTGTTTTATGTGTCTGCTCTATTTCATGTGTTTATGTCTGCTCTGTTTCATTAGATCCCACTACACTGTGTAAATTAGCTTGTGAACATTGAGTACCAATATCAATGTTCTCTACACCCTGGCCCTCAGCATCGACCCTATTCTCATCTTCTACTTCTACATTACCTAGCTCATCAGTGTTTAATCCCACATTATAATCGAAGTCTCCCTCTAAATTAGCACCAATTTCATTATAAACATTAACATCACAAGTTTTATCTTTATCCCATCCAATCTCTAAAACCTGAGGGGCAAACAAAGGCTCATCAACCTCATAATCAGCAAAAAAATCAATTTCCACCACCCAAGAGTATCTGTTTATGTAATTTAAGACTCTTCTAACTGTGTAATCATCATGTGTTAAAAATAGTCCATCTTTCATTTCTCTTCCAGGTTCACGGACAAATATCTTCTTAACTGTTTTAAACCCATATGTGTGTCTATATCTATATAACATATCACCATAACACAGATAATCAACATCAAAAACATACAAAACATCAATATCACCATCAGTGTATTCAAGCCTATCATCTATCCACTTCCAAATACCACCAAAATGAAAGCAAAGATTCACAATATTTGACATCACTAACAACATAAGAAAACAGCAGAAAAACACACATTTTAAGCAAATGACAGAAAATGCCACTTCAAAAACTAAACTTTCAACATGCAAATCAAAGAAATTACATAAAGCTTACCACTTCTTTCTTGGACCACCACTGCACAAACAAGCTTCGATAGTCACTAATATCCTTCGAGAGCCTTAAAATTTCGTTACAAACCTTATAAATAATCTGTAAAACGATGGATTTTTAGGGTTAAAGTTGAGAGGAAATGGGGATTTTTTATCGCACTTGAACATGCAGAGGGGGTGGTTATGCTCATTTATGAAGGTAGCGGCAAAAATTTTCTCTTTTTAGAAACGGCTTTCTGATGTAGCTGGTGTGGGGTCAATTTTTTTTTACATGTCAGCCACGTCACATGCCTTTTTGATGGCACCTTGGTTTTTTAATTTTCCCTCTGTTATAGAGGGGCTTAAATGATCCAAAAACGGAAAACCCTAGCTTATTTGAGCCAAAAAGTTGATGGGGGGCTTATTTGAGCCTAGCTAAAAACGTTAGGGGCAAATTTGAACCTTTTCCCATATTGTTAGCAACATAAACCATAAAAGGCGCCGAATTTTGGATTCTAAAGAAAAAGAATCGGTTTCTTCAACCGATTTTTCTCTGCTCTTCTCGTGTCCAAACAGACCGCTTCTTCTACTCTTCTTCTTACTCCACGAAACCCTAATTCAACGGAAAAAATCCAGTCTTTCTCTAATGGCGGCATCAGAGAAGCGATGCCATTACGAAGTCTTAGGGCTATCAAGAGACTGTTCACCGGATGAAATCCGCGCCGCATACAAAAAATTAGCTCTCCAGCGCCACCCTGACAAGCTGGTCAAATCCGGCCTGAGCCAAGCCGAAGCTACAGCTCAATTTCAAGAGCTATCTCAGGCTTATGAAATCCTTTCCGACCCTAAAGAACGCTCTTGGTACGATTCTCATCGTTCTCAGATCCTTTTCTCCGATCCTAATTCTGTCAATTCCGTCCCTAACTCCAGTATCCCCAATTTGTTCTCTTTTTTCTCTAATACGGTTTATTCTGGTTATACTGATACTGGTAGAGGTTTTTATAAGGTTTATTTTGATGTTTTTAGTAAGATTTATGCGAATGAGGTTAATTTTTGTAAGAAATTAGGATTGGTGGTGGAAAATAATGTTAGAGAAATGCCCTTAATGGGGAATTTGAACAGTCCCTATGAGCAAGTTACAGCTTTTTATAATTATTGGTTGGGGTTTGTTACTGTGATGGATTTTTGTTGGGTTGATCAGTATGATGTCATGGCTGGGGTGAACCGGAAATCGAGAAGGGTCATGGAGGAGGAGAATAAGAAGTTGAGGAAAAAAGCGAGGAGGGAGTATAATGAGACAGTGAGAGGATTGGCAGAGTTTGTTAAAAGGAGGGATAAGAGGGTTATTGATATGATGGTTAAGAAGAATGCTGAGATGGAGAAGAAGAAAGAGGAGGAGAGAGAACAGAAGAAGAAGTTAGAGAGAGAGAGAATGGAGAGAGTTAAAGCCTACAAGGAGCCGGAATGGGTGACAGTTAATGATGAGGATGTGGAGGAGATTGACTTGTTTGATGATGAGCAAGAAAAGGAGGATAAGAAGGGAAATGGTGTGAAAGAGTTGTACTGCGTGGTGTGTGGGAAGAAATTTAAGAGTGAGAAGCAGTGGAAGAATCATGAGCAATCCAAAAAGCATAAGGAAAAGGTGGCTGAGTTGAGGGAGTCGTTTGGAAGTGAAGATGACAAGGAAGAATATTTTGAGGGGGGTGAAGAAGAGAACGATGAAGTATACAATGTGGATGAGGTGGAGGAGAGGTTTAAAGAAGGTGTTAGGATAATAGAGGAAGAGAATGGGGCTGTTAACCCAGAACTGAGTGAAGATAAAGATGGGTTCTTTGATGTTGAGGATGTTCACGAGGTGGATGGATCCAATGTGGAAGATGGGAATGGTGATGAGGATGAGATTGAGGATGGTGATGGAGAAATGAGTGTGCTTGAAGCAATGGTAATTGGACACAAGAGTCAGAAAAGTCGGAAATCTAAGCATATGAATGATGATTTTCCAACAGAAATTCATGTCGATGATGTGAATGACGAGCCGGAAGTTATGGAGTATAATAACCGGAAGAGCAGAAGGAGGAAAGGCAAGAAAGATAGGGGTAAAAACAATGGTGGTGTGCCTGCGAAAGAGGATTTTGAGGAAAAGAGCCCAGATGATGAGATGAATGGACATGATAATAAACAAACAGAGGAGTCTCCTTCTCATTCTTTTGTGGAAAATGAGAATGATGATGACAATAATGATCATTCGAGGAAGAGCCACAAAAGTGACCAAGCAGTCAAGAGTAAAGGAGCCACAAAGAAAGAATCAAATACCAAATTGAAGAACTCATCCAAAGGAAAGAAAGGAAAGGTATGGATCTTATTCTTGTAGCATAGCTTCTGTTTGGTTGGATAAATTTTGGTTATACTGTAATTTTAGTTGAATTCTCATATATTCATGTCACTTTATAGTGCAGTATTGCAGTGGTATTTGAACATTTTCTGTGAGATTTGGATTATATTTCTATCCACTGTTTAAGCGTTAAAAACTTCTGATATGATGCATGTTATATACCAAAAACAAAAGCGCCTTCAAAGTTCATGCATAAATCTGTTTTTGAATGATCTTGCTTATCTATCTAATATCTAAAAGTCTTCCATCATGGGCTTCCTGAGAATAATATTATGATCTATTATGAAGAAATTCTTTGTCACTCATAGTTTTGCTCAAATTAGTTAAGACATTACAATATTAAAAGTTCATCCTTACAGACACCCAACTTGATTGGGGATATAAGACACTTGTTACTGATATTAAATTTCATCCTTACAAACACCCAACTTGATTGGGATATAAGACACACTTGTTAGTGATATCTGGTCTACACAAGGCTACCCTAAAGGACTGATGTGTAGAACCGTACTTTAAGATTCAGTCTAGCCACACTTTTGTAGCTTTGATGGTGGATATAATGTTGGCCTGGTGTATGGTTACTATAAGTGTAATGTGTTATGTCTGTTCAAGTGATGCCACATGCGCTGTAACGTGGCTGGAGAAGCTAGAGGGGTGTGGGAGAGGAAATAGGGTAGTAAAAACTTTTTCCTTGACCATAAATACTTCATCATCAATCAGGAAGGTCCTTGTTTAGGGGTGGATCATCTGGATATTTGTTTTAGTCGTTCTGATAGTGACTAGCATTGATAATTAGCATCTATATATATATAAATATGTATATATATATATATATATACATACACCTCTGTCTACCTACCTATCTAGATGCTAATTATTGATATTAATTGTTCCAAAATGTCACAAATTTTTTAACTTTGGATGCTCTTGCTATTTGTGAATCGTTCCATCAAACTATTCTCTTTCCTTGTTTAATTGGATGAACTATCTCCTACCACAGGCAACATCAAAGAGTTCTGGTAATGCATGTGAGAAATGCGGAGAGGAATTTGAATCAAGGTATTCCTTGTTTTCTGATGTTTTATGTAATTTATGTCTTTATTTTTTTTCCTTCTATGTTTTCCAAATTATTTGTTACAGAAAAATTCATATGTTATTCCTTTTCCCCCTGTAGGAACAAATTACATAAGCATCTGGACGACACAGGTCACGCTTCACTGAAATTTAGATGAGCATTTTTTTTAGCCATGCGCTAATATCTTTATTATCTAATTTGACCAAAAAAAAAAATCTTTATTATCATAAAGAAAGTAACAAGATATTCGGAGACATATATACTAGGTAATTGGTTGAAGCTACGAGCGAGCCCGCTATTTCTTGTATTTCATTTCAGGATAAGGTGTTTCTGCTTTGGCAGTGTTTTTTTTTTTTTTTTTTTTTTTTTTTGTTCAACTTGTGAATGTTCTCTGTCAATATGGAAGATAATCTAGAGTTCTGTTGCAAATTGCAACTTGTATGTCAAAATTTTTGAACAGTTAATAAACTAATTATACATGGATTCTTTCCAAATGTTACTACTTATTACTATTTTTTGTGAACGTCTGAATGATTGTTTCAACCTTTTCTGCTCAAAGCTTATGGTATTCCCAGCCGAAAAAGCCTCCTAATCATCACACACTTCTCCAGTTTAATTTAAATAACTTCCGGGGCTAAACAGAATATCAATTGTCCAAACATATGCATAGAGGGTACTTTCAAGATAGTTTCAATCATACTGCTTGATCTTTAGAGTTATCCACTAATAGATGAGATAAAATGAAAAAAAAAAGTCACAATTACCGTAATACTATGAAAGATCCCAGATTTAGCTATATATATAATGACAAAAGTGATCCAAATTTGTTTTACACGGCTTTAAAATCAGTGCGCGCGATGCGGGGAACACAGACAATATGATCTCAATGTGATTTTAATACTTCAAAAGTCACCATTGATCTTTGACACTCCCTAACTAGACTGCAACCATACTTTCCTAACTCCTCAAGTGCTTTAAACTTCTGATGAACACGAATTGCATTTTGCCCACAATCAAACTTACCATTTGCGAAGCATTTACAAGTAGAAACAGATAGAGAGTGGGAGAGAGACATCTAGATATTTTTCATCATAGAGGTTTGGTTGAAGCTTCTTTTATGTAATCAGTAGCTTGCTCTTCAGAAAGCTGTCCCCCGTCCACCAGACCTGTTATCAAAGTCTTGGCGTATTCTTTGCCCGGAGCACGCATGGGAAGCTCCCCTGATCTGAAGCTTTCAATATTTGAATGCGGACAGCTGTTTGACCACAAAAAGAACATAACGCATCAAGCAGAGAGGGGAAAAAAGAGGAAAAGAGAGAGAAGGTTTTATGCATACGTCATTGTGAGAATGGAAGCACCCTGCTCCTGTCCTAAGTAAACTACATTATGGTACCAACCACTCTGCAACAAAATAAAAGAGCATTTAGCATTTTGCTTAAAAGGTATGCAAACCAGATGGATACACACAGACTCCTGTAGCTCCAAAACAGACTGTGCGTACCTTAAAAATCTCCAAAGAGATGGACCCTTTGTTTGCAATGGACTGAAGAGCAGCTAAGTCGAACACAGGAGAACTCATATCATAGCCTGAAGCATTCTCCTGAAGCAAAATATCATTGAACTGCTCTAGTCTGTTTTCAGTAAAAGACAAAGGGTAAGATGATGAATGTAGTGGTTTTTAATCTAAAAGCAAGTTTGAACAAGGCATCTTAAGTTAAAGACCATTCACTGTTTTAAGATGGTCAATAAACAGAACAATTTTACTTTCAAATTTTAGATTGTAGACATTTTTATTAGAAATGAAAACATGGGCACAAGAAGCATACGTAATTCTGTACAGGCACATGTAGGTTCTTTCATTGACATTAGTTTCAGGGTTAAGGTAAGCAACTCCTCCAGGACCCCATGTATGTGTAGACTCACGACCAAAGAATAATCTGTGAGGGAAAGTTTTCCACAAAATATCTTTTGGCGGTTTCCTGTCCATTGAACCTGAGCACGGCTTCTTCATACCTTCCACCTGCACATCATTCACAAATAGGGAAAATTTAAAAAAATAGGGAAAAGAAGAGAGAGAATCAGCTGCACTTAACAAATGAGGTGGGAGAGGGGCTGGTGACAATAATTGACAGCTATTATAGCAGGTTGAATTGTAAAAACTTTTCCATGATAACAATTTATATCTTGTACCTATTTACAGACCTTGGACTGCTAATTAATCTTAGAATGAATGCCATGTGAGGTTATTAAAGTGTAAGGAATGCTTCATTCTGCTGCAAAATGTCTTTATTTCAATACTAAGAACAACTGCTTTACCAAGTATATTTACCTGACCACCCTGAATATAGCAAAGGAACCTTGATTTCCACATATTGGATCCAAAAGTAGCATACCATATTTCTGTGTTCGATAGCTCTGATCTCCAAGGAATAGGTTTGATGGTCAATTGATCTGCATTTAACATGAAGCAGCATAATGAATCAGGAACAGACAAGAATGTATCGACAATTCGCATCTTCTGGCAGAATTTATTCCTTTACCATGTCCATCTTCGACTTTTAGCTTTGAAAATGGTTCAATCAGCTCAACAAGCCCCACCATATTTGCTGTCACATTATTTGGAGTCTCAACATCCCCATATTCAGAATCAGAGCTTGAAATCAAAAGATGCTGGAATGCAAAATTTTTATCTTAGTGAGATATATCTAGAGAGAATGCCAACATATGAAAAAGACAAATTATTGATTTAAAGCAAAAGAAGCCAGATAAAAATTAAGCTGGAAACTGAATTTACATAGTGAACTCGTCTTCCTCCACAAAACACTTCTGAATCAACTATAACCACGTGGATTTTTTAAAATGTTTGGAAAGAATAAATAACACCTATTTGGTCACCCCAAGTTATCAAGAACCATTATTTCATGCATAAACTAAGGTAAAGAGCATATATTTCTTTGCATACTGACATCAGTTCTAACATTTGCTTGTTCCCTGCTTTAGCCCAAGAAATTCACTTGTACATTTTTCCAAAAATTTATTGACAACCGTCCAATTTGACGAAACAAAGACATAAACGTTTGCAAAAAGAGAAGTGTTCACTCCAGAAAAGGACTAACCGCTGGAGGGGCTTTTTGACTGGTTAACTTCAAGGGTATTTCATCAGCAAGTGTCGACCAGTAAGTGCTTAATTCCTTGCGAACCTGAAAAGCAGAGCTTGATACATTATTTATAATCAACAGAGAAAGTAAAATACAGAGAAGAGGCACAGTTGATACATATCCTAGCAAACATCAGAGAAGATGTATTTTACCGCTTGTATTACACTCCAAGTGGACTCAAATGGATAGGCCTCTGAAGATCCAGCAATAGGCTTGCTTTCAAGCAAAACTTCCATGCAAGCGAGAAATGAACTTGCAATAGAGTCAAGATTGTAACCTCCTTCTAACGCCAAAACAATCTTACCCTTGGCAAAATCCATCAACTAGGGGAACACAAAACATAAGAGATATGAAAGATGAGCACACAATCTGCTAAATTATTTCAAAGTAAAACTTGTTAAACCAATTAAGAATCAGTTGTTAATTACAAAAGGCAACTCAAGGAAAATGAGCTCGTATAACAAAATAGACCAACAATATTCACAGCACGCCTTTGTTTCAAGATGCCACTGTTAACTTTCTCATACAAGCCGCCTGTGTCGCAGTTAAGGAAACAACAATATGAGAATACCTCAAAAGGTGCAAAATATTAAATTGAATGCTAACCTTTTTCAACATTACTGAATATCCATATGGTGTGACACGACAACCACCAAGAGGATCACCAACAGCTGTTTCAAGAATTATAAATTGTAACGCTATATAATTTGGGCATTAAGTAGGCCTTGAACGGCTTGCCAAATGCTAAAAATTCCAGTAAGCATTTGAAGTTTATAAAAAGAAAAAGTGAAAGCATCTAAGATGCAATCATAAGACTCCAAAAATCAAAGACAACAAGCAATTTCAAGTGAACAAAATTACAATCTTCAGACCTGCATCAAATCCTGCAGATACTATAATAATGTCGGGATCAAATTCCTTAGCAACAGGGATCAATATATGATCCCAAACAGCAAAATAATCTGCATCCCCACATCTTCCATTCTCCCAAGGGACATTTATATTATATCCTGCGCCTGCTCCTTCTCCAATCATAGTATAAAATCCATCATCATTAGCAGGGTAAAAACTTCCAAATTCATGCCTGCACAAATTTACAACTTCAACAATCACCATGACTACGAACTTATTGATTAAATTAAATTATTGACAGTGACAATAAACCAAAAACAACCATGAATTCAAAGACCTCACCCAAAGAAACCAAAAAAAAGGTAGTAAGTCAAGAAGCACAAAATTACTACTATGCACATATAAATAATTCAAAAAAAAAAAAGAAATATTAGAAGGTGTATATCTACAACAGTAGGGAATGTAGCAGAAAACAACAAACAAGTTAAAATTGATATAAAATATATATTGTACCTATGAACAGAGAAGAACAAAACGCGAGGGTCTTTCCAGAACATCTTTTGAGTCCCATTACCATGATGTACATCCCAGTCAACAATGAGAATCTTTTTAATACCCAATTCTGGCTGTCAAATGCAACAGAAATAAAAAGTAATGAGGAAATGCTTTACTAGAAAACATAACCAAATTTTAAAAGCAATTTCCTAATATATATATATATATATAGAATTAAAATCAAGCTCTCACCTTTTCATCTAATAGAAAACTCGTTGCAACAGCCACATTATTGAATAAGCAAAATCCCATAGGCTCATCATGTTCAGCATGATGTCCAGGAGGTCTAACAATAGCAGCTCCAGAATCCAATTCCCCTTTAGCAACCCTCTCAGCAACCTAATTGAAAGCACACCTACAATTAGATTTATAAACTGAAACCTAATAATTATTAAAATATTTGAGAAAGATTAGCTGTAGCAATTGCAATCTCAAACTTATAAAGTAACACTAGTGTCATATATTTATTAAAAAGAAAAGGTCCAATCGAACTTCTCCATATTCATCTGTAAACAACTCATAAGCCTACCGAAAACAGAACATATATATACCTCTACGACAGAACCAGCAGCAAGATAAGCAGCTTCAGATGATCCATCATTAAAGTAAATGGAATTGAATTTTGATGCAATCCTATCTCTTCGTGAATCAAACTGCTTTGAACTTATATTTCGAATCAGATTAACATGATTCTTGGAGTGAACAGCTAATAGAGCTTTGTCATCTGCTTCTTTACTATTCAAAACCACACATCTGGAAAAAAAAAATCAATTCAATTCAAAAAGAGAACAAATCAAACTGAACATTAAGGTATTGTTTAGATTAAATCATATGCAATAACTGAAATCTTACACTAAAATTCAATTCAATTCAATTCTTGCATTTTCACAGTTTCCAAACACTAATTAACAGACTTTTTAAATAAAAAAAAAAACTAATTAACGGAGTTTAATGGAGCGAGCTCCGCTGAGTCGACAAAAGTCAAACAAACATAATAACAGCTTAAGACTCAAAATAATTCAAAATCTCAGCAGTAAAAAGGAAACTAGAGTAATCGTAACCTTTGAGAAATGTTGTTGGCGAGAAGCTTGTTCCAAATAGCAGTGATGCGATTGGGGTTTTCAGGATGATAATCATCATCAGGAGTGTGATGCTTACACATCCTCTCATCGTACAGTATTCCTACGCGCCGCTGCTGCTTACAGCTCTGGCTCTTGCTCCCGCCGGACCCCATTGACATCGACTAGCTCTGATTCTACCGGATGAAATGAAAATTATTATTATTAATTACTATTATTTATGATTTATTTTATTTTATTTTTAATTTATTTTGACGTTTTAGCTGGATTGGAGGGAAGAAACCTTAACTTGGACCAATGAATTTAAGACACGTGTACGAACTTTTCACTTTCTCTTTTTCTTTTTATTTGTTTATTTCCTTTTTTCTTTTTTAAAAAACTAAAAGAGAAACTTTCAGCAAGAAACATCTGCGATAAGACTATACTGGGGGGTTAAAAACCACTCCACACTGTCTGACATAGAGAGGGCAGCTCTAGCAACAGTATGAGTTGCCACATTCGCAGACTGTCTAATAAAACGAAAACAAAGATCTACAAAAGCCGAAGCTAAATGCTTACAATCGTCAATGATAAAGCCAAAAGGAGAAATACATGAACTCCGGAGACGGTTTATAGTTGTCTGAGAATCGGATTCCAGGATGACGTTGTCCAACCCTTGTCCCGAAGCCAGCCAAGCACCTATCGTATGCCCAATGCTTTGGCTTCACGAGGGCAACAAGAACCAAATTTTGACTTACAAGCAGCATAAATCATAGCACCTGTAGAATCACGAAACAACCCAGCCCCAAGCCATTCTGTGTCAACACGAAAACTTTTAATGTTAATAAAAAAAATTTCAGGTGATGCTACATGCATTTGGTTACAACACCAAAATTACCGGTCTTTTTAAGTCTATTCTTATAACAGCCTAACTAATTTAATTTCTTAAAATTCTTCAATATATATATCTATAATACAGGGGAGACAGATAAAATGACGAAAAAGTTATCATTTATTATTATATAAAAATTGAATAATTTTATTATTTATTAATAAAAATAAAATGAAATAAATTAAAATATAATTTTAATTTGATAGAAAGTCTATTATTTATTTTAATTAGGTTAACTTTTATTTTATTTCTAATAAAAATTAAATTAACTAAAAAATAATTCTAATTTAGTTGAAAGTATGTTTCCTATTTTAATTAGGTTAACTTCCATTTTATCTCTAATAAAAATTAAATTAACTAAAAAATAATTCTAATTTAGTTGAAAGTATGTTTCCTATTTTAATTAGGTTAACTTC
>CATIWM010365797.1:0-12400 GCA_949671775.1 Mallotus repandus
CAAATTTGCTATACATTTCCTACAATATTTCATCTCCGATCCATAAATCAATTTATCTATAAAAAAAAATATTCTCAATATAATTTTTTATATCTTTTATTATTTATTATTTTTTTACTTTTTATTCTTTTTACAAATTACTTTATATTTGATTTTAATAATCATTTATAAATATTATATAATTAAATATTATATTTATTTTAATGATAGTTTAGTTTAATAATTAATTATCTTAATTCAAATTTTATATAATTGGAATCAAAATTAGTTTAAAAATAATAGTCTCATAAATATTAACTATCATGTATTGTTATAATATAAAATATCATAATTTATTTTATTAAAACACATAAAACCTTCCAATTACATAAAATAAATATTTATGTAATATTAGGTAATGTTTATAATATTTATTCAGTATTTATTCTATATTCACATGAATATAATTAATAATATATGTAATTAATATAAATAATTATGTAAATAACAAAAATATAAATAATAAGATATTATCCTAATTTTATATTTTATTAATTAAAAAGTGAACAAAATAAATATTATGTAAAAGGAAATAAAATAATTATGATGAAATTGAGCTCAAATACTATAATTATATAAGTATAGGATTAAAGTGTAAAAAAAAGTGAATAGTAATTACTGGGATGAATAATGACCAGTAAAATAACTGAGATACTGTTTTAAAAAAACAAATTTACTGTTTAATTTGCTATTTGGTTGGACAGTAAATTTACTTAAAATGAGTAAATTTAAGTTACTTAAAAATAATAAATTTAAGTTATTTAAAAACAAAAAATTTACCACATGATTGGAGATCGCCTAAGAGCATCCACAAAATACTCTTGCCGCAAACTCTTTCATGGTTTCAAATCAGATCCTAAAAATAAACTTCAGTGCATAGAGCATAAAGAAAGCAAAATTTCGTTTTTATTATATTTTTGAGTAATAAAAATAAAAATTTTTATTTTTATAAAAACCAAAAAAATAATAAATATATTAAATTCAAATTAAATTTTTTACTTTTATCTTCATTTTTTATATTTTTATACTAGAAAATAAAAAAAATTATTAATTTTATTTTTATATATATATTTGTAGTGATTTGTTAAATAAAAGAAAAAAAAAATAATTGAATGAATGTAGCGATAAATGTCGCTATATTATCTATTAAAAATAAAATAATTCACTTGAAGCTTAAAAATATTATAAAGTGTAAAAATTAATTTATACTTTGATTAATTTTTTTTTTGATATTTTTACAAGTAAATTTATAGCACAACATAATTCTCTATTTTTCACCCTCTGGCATTTAAATTTTAAGCAATTCGTCTTAGACCTTTTGAGGTTATGAGTTCAAGTATAAAGACAACAATCCTAAGTATTTAAATATTAAACTGATCTACTTTGAACTGGCTAAATCTAATCACTCCATCTAGAGATAGAGGTTCAAATCATTTTTTCCCCTTACCTCATGATAAAAAAAAAACATAATTCTCTATTTTTCAAAAAATTATTACAAATTAAAAAAGTTAATTAATTATTTGAGATAGTATACCAGATTTTTTTTGTTTTTTTTGGCCAACTAGGTAGTATACCAGATGATTAAATCGCATCAAATATTTAAAAAATTAAAATTGAATAAAAATATTGTAATATTGAAAATTTTACAATTAAAAAGAAAAAGTTACTGACTTTATAGAGTCACGGGGCAGCCTATGGTCAATGATAGTTCCGCGGCATTTGTCAGCGTCAGGTGGAAGGGATACACACCAGACAGAAGATAGAGACAAAGATGTTGCATTGGTTATGTAACCAATCCAATTGCAATTAGGGAAAGCCATCACCATATCGCAAAAAGATTGAAATTTTCTCTCCTTTTTTGGTTGCCTTGACATCAAAACTCATTTTCTACAGAGACCCACATACGTACATACGTAGATGGAGATCAAGCCTGGTTTATCAGCTTTGGTCACCGGTGCTGCATCTGGGATTGGTACAAATTTAACAACTTTTTTATTTTTTGTGCTTTCTTTTCTCTTTTCGTATTGTTTTTATCTGTTATTCATGAGGTTGTAGCGGCAGCAGCGGAATCAATTCTTTTTTGTTTTTTCGTAAGATAATAGATATCTAAGGAAATAAAGATTATTGGTTTGAGAGAAAGTCTTGAAATTGTATGACTGATATAGCATTTGATTCAATCTTTGATTATATGGTGACTGTGGCGGTGATGGTGGTTTGTGTGTAGGCAAAGCACTTAGTTTAGCTCTTGGAGAGAAGGGTGTTTTTGTGACTGTGGTTGACTTGTCAGAAGAGCAGGGACAGGAAATTGCATCCCTTATTCAGAGACAGAATGCTAAGTTCCATTCCAATTTGAACTTTCCAACTGCTATGTTCGTAAGATGCGATGTGACCAACACAAGTAAGTTTGATAATAGATACAAGACCTTCTGAAGACACCACCTAATGCTTGGGAATAGAGATAGTAATATCTTGTTTTCCTGCTATGAACAGAAGAGTTAGCTGCTGCCTTTGAGAAGCATGTAGCAACGTATGGAGGACTGGATATCTGTATCAATAGTGCTGGTATTGGTACTTCGATACCATTCTATAAGGATCAAACTGATGGCACTCATTCATGGAGACGTACTGTTAATGTTGACTTGGTTGCAGTAATTGATTGCACTCGCCTTGCGGTATGGTTAAAATTTGGCTTTCTTTTTCTTGTAAGGCTGCCAAATGTAATTACATCACAGTATTCTGGAGGTTATTATTGTCAAGTTGAAATCCAAGAGTTGTATATTAGCTGAAATTTTAATGCATCCTGCTGATAATTTGTTGTTATTCAGTTTATTGAGGACAGCCTTTGGTGAGTAAATAACTATCTATAATCCATGAACAGATAAATGCTATGAAAGCTGCACAAAACCCTGGAGTCATTATAAATCTGGGCTCTGCTTCAGGACTTTATCCAATGTTTTTGGACCCTATCTATTCTGCTTCTAAAGGTATGCTGTTTCCTGTTCTTGTTTTTTCTGAAATCTTCCTAGTGTTCTTTTTTATTGTTTATCCTTTTACTGATCCAAAAAAAGTAATTAATACACAGAAACACTTTGAAGTACCTGAAATCTTTGAATGCTTCAAAATAATCTTTTTCTTTTTTTCTCAGGTGGTGTTGTTATGTTTACTAGATCACTCGCCCCATATAAACGCCAAGGTATCCGCATTAATGTACTTTGTCCTGAGGTAAGATGCCCCCACTCTACTGTTTTTCCCTTTCCCCTTCCTCGTAATTCTCATTTGATAATATTCATTGCAGCAAAGAAAATATCAAGTAATTTCATAAGCAACTTAAAGTTTAATCTAAGCATATGGTAGCTTGAGGTTCTATATATAGCTGTACACATTTTATGTCATCTTCCTGCAATTTTTGCAGGATATCAAAGTAGCATGTGTCACATATGCTAGTTTCCTGTTCTGTTCTTGGTATAGCATCAATGAAATTGTTTTATTTCTCTTCTGTCTTTATGTTGCAGTTGTCAATTCCTCTAAAATTGTTTTCATTAATCCTGATTATTTATTTACCATTTTTTCTGATGATATTATAATTCAATTGTGACTAAAAACATTCCAGTTTCGTCTATAGTCCTATGAGCACACAAGACTTCTATTTGCTATTTCATTAAAAAAGAAAAATTGGATGCAGTTTGTTGAAACGGAGATGGGATCCAAAATTCCTGCTAAATTTGTTGATATGCTTGGAGGCTTTGTTCCTATGCAAATGGTGATCAAAGGTATACTTTTTGTCAAACCTTTCCTGCAAAGAATTCATTATAAGTCCCAAATTTTTCAATATATTAAAAGATTGTAATTGGCACATTAAATTTCTCAAATCATTTGTAAATTCCTGATTTTCTCAGGCGCTTGTTGCTTCTTGTTTAAGGATTTTTGTGCATGTATATTAGCTTCTGTAAACTTTTTTTTTTTAATTTGTTGAGTGCTCAATATTCATAGACAAAGTACTTTCCAACACATTATACCAGTAGTTGCTGAAACTCTCCCTATTCTTTTCCTTTTTTTTTTTAATTTGTGTTTCCCCTTTGCTCCATGCAAGAAAATTCTGAAATTCCAACATCTGTGGATATTTTTAGGTGCTTTTGAGCTTCTGAGCAATGAGAATAGAGCTGGCTCTTGCTTGTGGATTACAAATCGCAGAGGCATGGAGTATTGGCCCACTCCTGAAGAAGAAAAAAAATATTTGGTGGGTTCTTCAGCTTTCAGGAAATGGATATCACCTAAAGCCACAGTAGATTTACATCTTCCTCAGAGCTTTGAGAAAATGTGAGAATTTCTTTTATCTCGTTTTTTATGCAGATTTTTGTTCATTAGGCATAAGTTCAAACACAATTTTCAATATTTGTGTATTAATCTTCTGCTTCATTGGAAAACATTTGCTTACTAATAAACTTTAGTTTTTCTCTTCAGAATTGTGCATACCTTAAGTCACAATTTCCGTAAGGTTACTAGCATTGTGCGTGCACCACTGCATTTACCCATTGGACCACATCAAGTTCTTGTTAAACTCATTTATGCTGGTGTAAATGCTAGTGATGTAAGTACACAGCCCTCCTTGAACAGATCAACTGGAGTTTTTCTTAATTATATTCTATTATTCATCTATGTTGCATCAAGTCTAAGCCTAGAATTGTTCTAGAGAAGAATGAACTAGTTGGTTCACTGGCTGATGACTGCTTCCTATAGTAATGCACATCATCAAAATCATCCCCACTATTTTGAATGAATATCTGTAATTTGAGTTGGTAAAATAAGTTAAGGAGCTACTGCTGTGTTCTTTTGTTTGCCATTCTGGTATCTCGATTTGCCTAGATGGTTTCACTGTTATCAAGCATATAGCAAGTCTCTGTTGTCATTTTGCTGATGACATTTATTTTTGTGGTTTCTTTATCTCTGAGTCCATACTCATATTAATATACTTGTGTATATATTGACAATGACCTGCTATGAACTTGCAAGCAGGTAAACTTTAGCTCAGGACGGTATTTCAGCGGTGGCAACAAAGACATCGGTTCTCGTCTTCCATTTGATGCTGGATTTGAGGTGCACAAAAGAATATAATGGTCCAATTTAACCATGTAGACATTCTGTGCTTAGATCATGGATTTGGCAATCATGTTAAATAAAACTAGTGCTGCTATAGATGCTAGCATGTTATCATTTCTATTTCCTAAAAAAATTTCTTCTTTCATCTCTCTTCCCAGGGAGTGGGATTAATTGCAGCATTGGGGGAATCTGTTCGTGGCTTAAAAGTTGGCACTCCTGCTGCGATTATGACTTTTGGGAGTTATGCTGAGTTCACAGTGGTATACTTTCCTGGAAAGCATTTTCTTAATGACTGGAAAATATTTCATCATTATATCTCATAAAAACATTTTTTCACTTTCTAATATATTGTGAAATATAAGTTATAATCGTTGATTTTCCAAATATGGATGATTTACACCATTCAGGTTCCGGCAAAACATATCCTTCCTGTCCCAAGACCAGATCCTGAAGTTGTTGCAATGCTTACTTCTGGACTAACGGCGTCGATTGCTCTAGAAAAGGTTGTGCTTTATGCATGTACTGAAGCTGGAAGCTTACCTGTCCTCTCTTTTTCCCCTTTTAGTGAAAGCACTCATTATTTTTCAAGTATATCTTCAACTGTTCATCAGCCATTACATCTTGTTTTTTCTAACAATATTCTTTTTATTTTTTATGGAATGTTTAGGCTGGACAAATGGAATCTGGAAAAGTAGTTCTTGTTACTGCTGCTGCAGGGGGGACTGGGCAATTTGCAGTCCAGGTTAACTTTAAGTGATCCTTATAATAAATGAGCTTACTGCATGTTTTACTATATTTTTTGAATTCCTCATTGCCAACTCTAACGACTTTTATCTAGGAGAGAAGTTCTTTGTAATTTTCTTCTCTCTTAGTTTTTCTATGCACATTGTGTTATTTGACTTGTTATGTTCAAAATAACTTCTCCTTCATTGATTTGATCTCCATTTTTTGCCTTTGGAACAACTACATAATTGAACTATTAAATTTGCAGCTTGCAAAGTTGGCTGGAAATACAGTAGTTGCAACCTGTGGAGGTAAAGAAAAGGCAATGCTCTTGAAAGAATTGGGAGTTCACCGAGTCATAGACTATAAAGCTGAAAACATCAAAACTGTATGCACCTGTACTTCACACTTGTAATCATTCTTTTAATATTTTGATGTTTTCTCCTTGCACCAGCTTGCCTAGTAATTGTGCAACATGGTCTGTGGACACAAATTAACATATTTTTAAACCTAAGTTGAATTCAATATGAAAAAATCCACAACACAAGTGTGACTCCAATGTTTTTATTGCCAATAGTTCTTAGAAGCCAAATCTCAGTAGTCTGTTTCTTTGTCGTCACTGACACCAAATAAATGTTGAATAAAGATGCAGTTTACTTTTAATTATGTTAAGTCAAGTAAAAGGGAAATGGTAAAATCATATTTGTGAAAGAACTCTAATTCCAGAAGCATATTAATGTCACAGTTGCACAGGAGACAGTGAAATCTAATTAGAGGACATTTTCTACTTTATTCTTGCTTAACTTTTAGTGTGTTGTAGAGTTGCACGGAATACTTATCATTTTCAATTCTTCCAGGTTCTAAAAAAGGAATTTCCTAAAGGTATTGATATCATCTATGAATCTGTTGGCGGTGACATGTTTAACCTGTGTCTGAATGCTTTAGCAGTCCATGGACGACTTATTGTGATTGGAATGATTTCACAGGTTGTTTTTCCTTACCAAGTCCCCTAGATAATTGGCATTTGTGTTATTTCGTACGCCTTAGCTATTGTCTTTTACCATTGCAAATTTAGAAGTCCTTGCAGCTTTACAAACTTTTAGAAGAATTTTTTTGAATATCTGCATCTTCACAGTGACTCCCATTTCAGCATTCCTATTGTTTGGATAAACTATTTTTTTTACATTGTGATCATTGTATCTGTTGATATTGGCTGTAGATTTCATATGCAAATAAAAGTGTCCATGTAATGATTATCGTCAAATGTGAATAATGATTGTATAATCAATTATATGGTGCTATTAAAACTATCGTATTGTTGGATTTCACTACTTATTTGGGATCTATGATCTATATAAATTGAAACTGTATCTTCTGCTTGTAAAGTCATCGTTCATAGATTATCACTCTTCTTATTGGTATTACTGGCTAATGTTGTTTTCCAGTATCAAGGAGAACACGGATGGACACCATCAAATTATACCGGACTATGTGAGAAGATCTTAGCAAAAAGCCAAACTGTGGTAAGTAACTGTTAGTCTGCATATATGCTTTGCGTTACATTTATTTCTTGGATGCCGGCCTTTCTCCACTTTTGGCTAATTGTTTTAACAATGTCTTCTGCAGGCTGGTTTTTTCCTAATTCAGTATGGTCACTTGTGGCAACATCATCTGGACAGGCTATTTGATCTTTTCTCTAGAGGAAAGCTTAAGGTGATTCCTGTTTTTTTTTAAATCTTTTTCAACAGGAATGTTGATTGCTAACATTTTATCTCATACACAATTATGAGCAGTATTCTGGACATGAACTGATGAGAGCAACCCACTCTTGTACTATTTTAACAGATTTCCATAGACCCAAGAAGATTTGTTGGTGTACAGTCTGTTGCGGATGCTGTTGAGTATCTACACTCTGGTAAAAGTGTTGGCAAGGTATGCATCACTGTTCTGTCTGTAATGCATGCTCATCGACTACGCTTCCATTTTATTCTCTTTCAGAAAGATTAATGCTCTATGGTGAAAATTTTACAGGTGGTTGTTTGCATTGATCCAACATTCAGCGAACAAATGGCAAAATTATGAGCACGTAGGGGGTTGCTAATTTGTTCTGTCATAAATAAATTTATGCTTTTCGAGAGAACACCCAGTTCCACCTTATTTGCAGTTGGTCCAAAGAAGCTTGTCACTGGCAGAGTTATGAAATTCATCCAAACTGATGAGAAGCTTCATGTACATTAAAGATTAATGCAATAAATGAAAAATTTTTAAATAAAAAAACACAATGAGTGTGCAATTTCAGAACTTGGTCTGATTGATTTTGGCTTCAGTTTTTCTTTTATAAATGTGTACAACTCTTTGTACGGATTCAAATGTACAATACACATGGAGCTGTAATTTATTCAGTAAGCATATCCTTTTTGGTTCTTTTATCTATCAGAAGAGCGAATATACCTATTTATAAGCATGTTCTTAATTGATTGTTAGTCATCGCAGTTCATGGCAATGTAAGGCTTGCAGGGCCCTGAGACCTTCATTCATTTATTTCCCAGTCACTTACCTGGAGTTGGAGTCAGTTATGCAAACATTTGAGAATATGGCGATAGTAATTGACAGTTGAAACTAACATAGGGCATAAATCATCGATAAGCAAATAGTAAAACAAATAGGTAGAGTTGTTCTACAATAGTTTTTTCCTATAGACTATGGAACAGGATGCCTTTCTACAACAAGATGCCTTATGTGTTACAGGAAAAAACAAAATGGAAGCTTCTATGCTCCAAAGATTCCTTCCTGCCTGCTTCTGAGCACCACAAAATAAGCAAAGCTAGACTTCAAAGATTACTTTCTGCCTGCAGAAAGCAACAATACAAGTCAGAACCACAACAAAGTATCAGCAATTATTCACTTGTTCAAATACGAATATTCATCTTCATCTGAAAGGATATGCAAAATTTTGTTCAAAAAGAAAAGAATATTAAATTTTTGCATGGTTAAGAGAAGCATTTCAAAACATTCAAAGTAAATGGATGGATATTAATTATAATCTATTATTGTGCAAACCAAATCCTAGAGGTCTTGGAGGGCTAAAAGCAATTACTTGCTCTGATTCGCTTGGATCTTCTAACCAAGTGGGTGCTATCAATATCCTCCTGATCGCCTACGTTGTCTTCTTTGTCATGTTCTTTTGCTTCACTGTCTTCTATGTCTTTTCCATTGTCTTCCTTTGCTTCATTGTTTTCCGTGTCTATTTCATTTTCTTCATTGTCTTCTTGGCAACTTTCCTTGTCTTCAGAGTCATATGCCCTTATAATGAACACCTAAGAAAATTGCAGTTGTTATTGGAGATTGATTCACGCCATGCATATAGTTGGTCATTCAACTGACATAAATATAGCAACAAGCATGAAGATCTATACACTAAACTGTCTGGGGTATTGTGAGAAAATAGTTAAAGCATAAGTTCAGCAGTTTGGGAGCCACCTTAAACTCTCTGGGGCTTACTAGCTGGAACACTAGCGCATCTCCATCAACAAGTTGATGGTCAATGGCAAAGCCTCTCCATCCAGCACTAAGACCAGTTTTCTGAGCAAGGAATTTTGTCTCAGACGCATCTCCATCCTGATCAACTAAAGTCATAAATTCATCGCGAGAGGGGAGATGATCCTTGCAGAATTGTACTGGCAGTCCCTGTAAAAAATGTCACAGGAGATATTATGATTAGGACCTCCAAGAAGCAAAAAAGAAAGTTACTCCTAAGAGAAAATCTAGTGAAGAAATTGCTAATTACAGAATTGATTATCTTATCAGTTAATACTTTCTTTGATAGAAGATCATCCTAGGAAAGTGATGGACGTACCAGCCAAAATCCTCCAGTTACATGTGACTGAAGCATGGGTTTGACAAAACTTGGGATATCAGATTCTAAACCTGACTGCAATTCTTCTGCTCTATCAATTGCATATGCCCTGACTTCATCAGAAGCATAAATTCGATTGAGCAGATCTCTTCTTTGGTAACTATAGCTCCTGCAAGTAAATCAATCTCAGGAGACAAAAGACACAAATGCATCGTACAAGTTATCAACTAATTGGAAAATACTCCAAAAGTTTTTTTCAGCTACAGAAGCAAATGCCAAACCTTCTTGGTCTCTCCAAAACTTCAGGTGCCATCTGTCAGGAACATTAAAAAAATTAGAGAATCAATTCACCATCTGATACAACCCATTCAACCTGATAGTACCAAAACTGTTCTGATAAAAATTGTTCCTTTCTTCTGCGTATAAGATTAAGTTGGTAAAAACTAGTTTATCAATGCATTGGAAAACTTGTCTACAATACAGCATTGGAAATGCAAAGTAAAGCAATCATACGACAAAATATTCAACAATCAAATGTAGCTGAAACTCAAGATTCAAAATATTCATCTTTTACCTTTTTCTTTTTTATATAGAGAACAAAAGGTATAATCTGGTCTAACCATTTTCAACAAACAAGAAGCCGTTTTTCATCAAAGGCGTGTTCTTTAGCTGTCAGCTTCTAATCAATGATCACAGTAACAAATACCAATATGAAGCAACACATATTGTGTATAACGCATAAAGAGAGAGGAACTCACCTCCTTGTAGCTAACAGGAGGCTTGTCTGCAAAACGAGAAGACCTCCTTACTGGTATCGACTCTGCTGGTGACCGAGGGACCCTTGGTCTCGCAGGCTTCCTCTGGGTGGGTATCAGTATCATCCAATAATTCAATGATTTCAAGCACACCAAATTCGAAACACAAACTAACCATCAGGAAAAAAAAGAGGACTTACCGGAGATTTCTTAGGACTGGGAGTATGGAGACCGTCAGAGAGCTTTTTCAAGTTAAGCTGTTCCATTCTTTTCATGTTCTCAGCCACTCTCTGTTGCCGGATTGCTTCATAGCTAGACTTTGATACCACCATTGTCGAGAGTTTGAGGAACAGAGAAGAAGATGAAAAGAAGAGGAAAGTGAGAGAAGTAACCGTTGGGTTGCTGTGTTCTGTGTTTCGGACAGAGTTACATAAATGGAGGAGACAGGGTAGGAGTGAACTGAACTGATTGAGCGCCACTTTGTTATGTTATGTTTTATTTTGAATTTCAAATTGCGTTTCCGTGGTGTCACCAAACGCTTTGCTAAAAGCTTTTTATGGGTTTATGCATTTTTTTTTTCCATATGAAGTAGTGCATACTTTTTCTTGTCATAAAGGAAGGTTTTTCATGATCTTTTTTGTTGGAAAATTTGACAACGTTGGCAGCAGAATAATGTTTATAGAGGTAAAATTAAAGTATTATAGAAATACTTAAATAAATAAATATATGAAAGTGGTCAAATCGGTCAATGAATGAATAAGACAAGTGATAAAATTAGCTGCTTAAATAATAACTGACACCAATGTTTAATGTGGTTCATCCTTTTTTTTTTTTTTTGAGCTATGTCCACAGGACAAATTTTGAATAATTTTTTTCACAATAAAATAGTAGATACATCAAAGTCTTCTCTAAATCAACACTAGAAGTTACACAATAAAAAAATTCTCACCAAAATAGTGGCACAAAGAGTGTTTCCTAAACCCTAAAATAATTCCCTCACTATTTTGCCGCTCACCCGTTGAGACAATATTCTCAAACTCACTCTCTCACACTCATCAAAACAAACATTATTTTGGCTCTTCTTTCTTCACAAGCTTATACTTGTAGTTTTCCCATCACAAGCACGGTTCTCTCTCTTTATTGTTCGTGGCTCTCTATTTTTTTCTCAGGAAAATTTTTCTAACCAAAATTTCCCTATGCATTACTTGAGGTTGCTCTCCCAGTTTACCTATGAGGCTTGCTCTTCCTTTGCCTACCTATTTTTTACTTCTCCCATCCAAGCCTTTATATAGGCTTTACAATACATAAAAAAACAAAAAATAAATCTTTCAAAATTTTCTTTCTTCTTGTTGACATTTTATTTTTTTTTCTTTTTATTTTTACTTTTCAAATATATAGGCCCCACTTAGGCGGGACTCACCCAACAAATTTTCCCTTCATGTCTTCAGTGGGGTATGAAAATAAATCTGCTTTCTCCCTCTCTAAACTATGTGGAGGTTATCACCATTCTGGTGGCCAATCAGTAGAATTCTCCAAAAAGAAAAAAATAGGTGGCCGAAGGAAGAGCAAGCCTAGTAGGCAAACTGGGAGAGCAGCCTCAAGCAATGCACGAGGAAATTTTGGTTAGAAAAATTTCTTGAGGAAAAAATAGAGAGCCACGGGTAATAAAGCCTTTATGTGTTTGTGATGGGAAAACCACAAGTATAAGCTTGTGAAGAAAGGAGAGTCAAAGCAATGTTTGCTTTGATGAGTGTAAGAGAGTGGGTTTGAGAATATTGTCTCAACAGACGAGTGACAAAATAGTGAGGGAATTATTTTGGGGTTTGGGAAACACCATGTGTGCCACTATTTTGGTGAGAACTCTTTTATTGTTTAACCTCTAGTGTTGATCTAGAGAAGACTCTCTTTTGTACCTACTATTTTATAGTGG
>CATIWM010365815.1:0-12930 GCA_949671775.1 Mallotus repandus
ACAAACAACAACCAAAACAACAACAAAAAATCAAATACAACCAATAACAGTAAAAAAGGAATTATGTAATATATAAAAAAAAATTCTTATTTTATTATTAATACCAATAAAAACAAAGATTTTATAGAAAAAAAAAATAATTAGATTAGTTTTAAATAGCTCATTCAAAATTTTGAATGATCCCATAACAAATTAAGCTAATTAAATTAAAAATTAAAATTATTTAGAATATAAAAATTAAATAAATATATACAATCAATTTCAAATAAGAGAAGTCAAAAAAGAATAAATAAGTTTGAAAGTTGCACAATAAGTTACATAGATAATGGTGCAAAAGGCCAAAATGAAAAACAAAATACGGAAATGTAAACTGAAAGAAGTAAAAGTTCCAAATTGAAAAAAAAAAAAAAAAAAAAACAGAGCCAAGAATGATAAGAAATTGGTCAAATAGGTCATTCAGGAAAATTTTCTATCAGGAAAAAGCAATTAGCGTCACCTTCAGTAGCCATTAGAAGGGCTTGACTGTTGCCAAAAGGAGCTTTTGAAAAAAGAAAGAATTGGCTTATTAATGCAAAGGATTGACTCGGTACAACATTTCCTCAATTTTTGAATAGAGATATTTTATAGTGGGAGATTTTATGTTTGAATTCTTATAAGTTAAACTCTTATGGACCAACACTATCAACAAACGTTGAGATCAAGTGGTAGGAATTTATTTTTACTTAAGTGACGTCTCATATTCAAGTCATGGAATACATAAAAACGTTAAATTAGTTGTTGAGAAATTTTTACCACTCTTGTAATTATATCCAATTGAATTAGATTAATTAAAATCTAATGAATTTTGGATATTATACTCCACTAAATGAAAAAAAAAATTATGGACCAAAATTGGCCACAGAATCAGAATAAAAATTATTTTTGTAGCCAATATGACATGAGACTTTAAGGAAAAAAATCTTTCTAATTGCTTAATTTGTTATGCTTTGAATTTGGGTAGGGTTTGCTTTTAGTTTTGGTCACAAGAGAGCATCTCCTTTTTTTTTTTTTACTTTTTTTTTTATAGAGAGGTAATATGACCTAAGTTTTATGGACTATATAACATGGGAAAGTCATCTCCATTTTAAATCGATGATGGCAGGAGTCGAACTCTACTCCTCATGATACTTAAAGAGATGAGTTATCACTTGACTACTCCCCCGCTGACTTTTTTTTTTTACTTTTTATTACATTCTCCCACTAAGTGGGAGCTAGTGGCGTTGTCTTTGAATTGCACGTCGTTTCCGTAGTAATCCAAATAATAAAAATGTAATCCAAATGTATATAAAATATTCCTTACCTTACAACTAAGAAAAAGTGAGTGGGAACAATCTCCCCTCATTCATAAGCATCCATGAATTCAAGAATATTAGCTTGAATACTACAGCTTCTTTTAGGGAAAGATTATTATGGCAAGAAGAAGCCATTTGAAATTTGAAGATACAAATATAAAAGCAGGGCAATAAGAAAAAGAAATAAAAATAAAGTGTGTCATGTCCTTGATTTAATGTGTGTTTTGTATAATGTAAAAAAATAAATAAAACATATCAAAGTGAAAGATTAGAACTATCGGTTGACTATCTCATTTACTAAATAAAACTTGCATTGAAAATAATGAACAAATCATCCAAACCTTGTTAAGGAAGACATGATGGAAATATAGTAAAATCAACAAATTAGATTTTTTTTTTGGGGAAAGTATCGCATTGTTATTTGAGATATTATTTTTTAGTCTGAATCATTGGTATCTAGAGTTTTCTAAATTTTGATTAATTCAATATGATCCGATCAGGATTAAAAGGACAATAAGAGTTTTCCAACAACTAATTTAATGTCATTGCATATACTATAACTCGAACTTTTGATAAAAAAAAAAATTCCATTAATAAGGGGAAAAACATGTTAAATGAGCAAGACTACCTAAAACACCCAAGAAATTATCCTAAGATGCCCCTTTTGTGAACTTTGTATATTTGTGTATATTGAATCAATGATTTTTACATGAGTATATAAGGTATACAAAGATAATATGAAACTAAAGTGATATACATGAATAACAATTCTCTAATTAATAACAATAAGATAAGATAGGCTAACACGCCCCCGCAAGCCCATGACCATTACCAAGAGGAAGAAGACCACATAGATGCTGAAATCGAATGATGGAGAGGGGCTTGGTAAAGAGATTAGCAACTTGGTCATTGGTGGAAATAAACCACACCTTGAGAAATCCATTGGAGACTTGTTCCCTCACAAAGTGAAAATCTAGCTCTAAATGCTTGGTGCGAGCATGAAAGACAGGATTAGATGTAAGATAGATAGCACAAATGTTATCACAATGAAGTTGTACCTGAGAGCAGGAAAAACGAAGTTCACTAAGGGGTGACTGAATCCATATCAGTTCAGTTGTAGTATGGGCAAAAACTTTGTATTCACTCTAAGTAGAAGATCTTGCAACTGTAAGTTATTTTTTTGCCATCCAAAAAATGAGAGACTTGCCAAGGAAAACCCCATAGCCACTAGTAGATCGACGGTAGTCAACATCACCAACCCAATCATTGTCAGTATAACATGAGAGCTTAATAGAAGAATTATAAGCAAAGAACAACCCTTTATGTCACGTACCTTGAAGATATCTAAGCATGTGCTTCAAAGCAATCCAATGAGTAAGCCCATGATTATGCATAAACTGACATAATTTGTTCACACCATAGGCAATGTCAGGTCTCGTGATGGTAATATACTGAAGTGCGCCTATAAACTTCCTATAATCTTCTGCTTGAGGAATCGGCATACCATGATTTTTCATAAGTGAAGGCTTGGTAGCAATTGGCATATGACAAGAGTTGGATTCTAACATACTAGTTCTATCAAGAAGGTCACAAATATGTTTGTGTTGTGAAACAACAATGCCATTTGGTTGCCGATTGACTTTATGACCAAGAAAACAATGCAATTCTCCAAGATCACAAATAGGAAACTCATGTTTGATTTTGGTAATTATATAAAGAATAAGATCAATTTTTAAGCTAGTAACAACAAGATCATCCACATAGACTAAAATGTAAACAACATCTTATCCTTGCCAAATTATAAAGAGAAAGGCAATAAAATTCAAAGTAAGTAAATATGTATAAGTCTTTGAAACCATGCCCGTGGGGCTTGTTTTAAGCCATATAAGGACTTCTTTAAATGACAAAAATGATCAGGATTTGAGGAGTCGATAAAACTTGGGGGTTGGGCCATGTATATAGTCTTTGAAAGTTACCCATGAAGAAAGACATTTGATACATCAAGTTAGTGAATGGGCCATTGATTTATTGTAGTAATTCCAAGGATAGTTAGGATGGTTGTTGCTTTAATAACGAAACTAAATGTATCTTTATAGTCCAAACCAGATTTCTAAGTTAATCCTTAAGCATCTAGGCGAGCTTTATATCACTCAATACTACCATTTGAATTTTATTTGATTCTGTAAATCGACTTGCAACCTACAACATTAACATGAGAAGGTCTTGCACCAATGTCCAAGTAGAATTAGCTAAGAGTATATTAATTTCATTAGACATGGCATTATTCCATTCTACGTATTTTGTGGCTTGAGCAAAAGTGCATGGTTCAATTTGAAGGTAGTAGGGTTTGGAAGGAGTTCAAGTAGCATGATATTCATGGCATTTTTTAAGAGTGGAGGGGCATAAATTCATGGGATGGGTGCGAGGTGGTTGGGTGGCATAATCACTTAAATCAACAATTAATTTAAGTCTAGGAGATGAGGAGTTATCGGGTGGGTGAGGTGAGTTGGTTGCAGAAAGATTAGAAGATGAAATAGATGTGGTAGAATGAAATGGGATACTAGGAAGGGGATTGGGTAGTGTTGGAGTGGAGTTAGAAGTTTGCAAGGGAGAAGAAAGAGTGGGAGTATGAGTGTGTGAGTGTGGAGTAGAGGAAGTGAGAGGAGAAGATAAATTACCCATGTTGGAGAAGCCGAGTGATGATGGATTTGAGGTTGTGAGCCACAGTTGGGATGGAAGAGATGATGATAAAGTAGCACTACTAGAGTGTAATTTGAATGGAAACAAACTCTCATCAAATGATATATGCCTCACAACATAAATTTTATCTTTAGTAATATCTAAGCATAAATGCCCATGATGAGTAATAGAATGACCAAGATAAACACACGTTTGAGTTCTAAATGAAAATTTATTTTGATTGTATGGTCTTAACCATGGAAAAGCAGCACATGCAAAAATGCAAATGTCATTGTATTTGGGTGGTTTGTTGTATAATAATTCAAAAGGGAGTAGAATTATTAACAAATTTACTTGGCATATAGTTTATCAATTGCACTCTTGTTTTAAAGGAAAAATGAGCATGGGCTAATAAAGTAAGACAATTATCAACAATGTGTCTTATTTTTCTCTCAGAAATTCCATTTTGCTCATGTGTGTATGGGCATGCAATTCGATGAACTATGCATATCTGTTTAAAATAAGAATTGAGTTTTTAAAATTCTCCACTCTAATATGAGTGAAATGCCTTTATTTGCAAATTAAATTGACGATTAATTAAGGCTTCAAAGTCTTTAAACATGGAGAAGACTTGGCTTTTATTTTTAAGAAAATAAATCCATGTAAAATGCGTAAAATCATCAACAAATAAAACAAAATATCTGAAACCTAAATTTGATAAAATGGGAGCAAGGCCCCAAACATCAAAATGAACAATATCAAAAGGTTGATGACTAGTATACTGAACAGATGCTAATGGCATTCTAGCCAGTTATCCTAACTTCCAAGAATGACAAATCAACTTAGAAGAAGAATTATAATAAGACAATTTATTTTTGGCAATTATTGATGAAATAGTAGATGCTTGAGGCTGACCTAAGCGGGTATGCCAATCAACAAAAGAAAGTAATTCATTAGAAAAAGTAGATTTGATGGGAGTAGGAAGGTAGTATAATCCATCTTCATTCGGTCCTCGTAACAGGATTTTCTTAGTCTTCTGGTCCTTAACAACAAAATGATTAGGCCAAAATTTAAAAAAGCAATAATTGTCGGTTGTAAATTTTTGAACTAATAATAGTGATTTTGTTAAGGTAGGGACATGATAAAATTTCTTTAGTTTTAAAGGAGAAGAATGCAAAGATGGATATAAAATGCAGTACCTTTGGAAATTATAGGCAATCCTTAGCCATTTCCTACTCGAATTTTTTCCATACCTTGGTAATGTTGAATGTCATAAAGTATTTGTGGATTGGTAGTCATGTGGTGACTAGCTCATGTATCAGGAGTCAACCCAAGAGTAGTCGGTTAGGCAGGAACAGCATGGGAAAGCAACGAAGTAGGAAGTGGCAAGATTGGTGCAAATCAAGAATGGACAGAATCATCATGCAAAGCAAAATTGGCTTGTGGTCACAAATTGTTAAAGCATCGCTGCTAGTTGTACCTACGATGATAGGTTGCTGCTGTGTGGTTGTTAATTCCACAGATTTTGCAAGTAACTAGTGGAAAAGTAAAGGGCCTATGAGAAGAGAAGGTGATGGAGAATAACCAGCAGAATATTTCAATGATTAATAGCCAGAAGAAGGCTGATTGTTGCGATAAGCAACATGAGCTTATGGAGGTTCACTAAAATTATGAAGAAGAATTTCATGAGACAAGAAATAGCTGTGCAACTCTTGAAACGAGACTGGTTCAAGGCACAAATTGAGAGCAGATATTAAGGGATGAAATTCACTGCCAATATTCCTGTAAATGATAGCATTAAATTCAGTAGTGGATAGAGCACGCCCAGCAGAAGCTAATTCATCTGCTAAACTCTTGGCTTTGTGAAGGTAAGTAATGAGATCCATGTCATGTTTCTTGAGTTCCTGGAGTTCAATATGGAGCTGTAATTAGCAATTTGGGAGATAAAGCCAAAAGCATAACTAAGAGCTTCCCAAATCAAGAATGAGGAAGTGAGACCAATTACATAAGGAAGACTTCTTCAGTAAGAGAGGAGAGCAACCAAGAATGCAATAACTAGTCTTATTGAAACCAGGTGGTGAAGGCCGGATTGGGAACCATTTGCGTCAAATCAATTGTGGATGGGATGGTAGTCGCCGGTGTTGGAGAAGTGCCATTAATGAGACCAGCCATGTTATGATGATTGAGGAGTGGTGAAAATTGTGTTTTCTAGGCGAGGAAATTTTTAGGAGTGAGTTTAATAGCAAAAGAGTGATGGGTGGTGGTTATAGGAGGATGGGAAGAGGGTAAGGCAACTTGCTTAGTACTAGTAGCCATCAAAAAAATTATCAGTAAAGGAAAATGAAGGTAAGTAGATTAGAAAGGAAGAAAAGAGGAAAAAAATTCAAGCTAAAAGCTCTAATAGCATGTGAACTTTGTATATTTGTGTATATTGAATCAATGATTGTTACATGAGTATATAAGGTATACAAAGGTAATGTGAAACTAAAGTGACATACACGAATAACAATTCTCTAACTAATAACAATAAGATAAGATAGGCTAACACCTTTAACATGTGAAAAAATCCCAAAAAAAAAAATACAACTTCAAAAGTACATCAAAATATCAGACAATAACACAAAAAAAAAGCTATAAGTCATAGAGAGGTCAAGGACCATTTGATGAAGCATAAACAAGAACTTTCAGCTTGCCAACATCACTAACATGCTCTATGACCAACGACAGCAAATTGATCCAACAATACCAATGAGAGTAGTGAACAAAACCTGCACAAATAGATGAAGCAGACCAGTAAAGATATACACAATTCAATTTGTTATAGCAAGGCCACAAAGTCCTCAGATCTTGAACTGGTATCCTTGGTAAGCTTATCGATAAGAAGATTAGATTCTCTAGGAATGGACTGAAAGCTTCAGTTGTGTAATTTATCTCTAAGAGATAGAATGCTATATAGGATGGTCTATAAACTTTAAGGAGCTTTTTCCACCTGATCGTTTACCCAATTGACAATAACCTCTAAATCAGACTCTATTATAAAGATAATTAATTCATCCCTATCCATGTTAACACAAAATTCTACAGCTTTTTTAATGGCCCTAAGTTCTGCAAAGACAGCCTCCTCAGAGCCAATGGGAATGGAGAACATTACAAGAATTAAGCCACTATGATTCCTCAGTACTCCCCCAACGCCAGCCATACCAGGATTACCCCTTGATGAGCCATCCACATTCTATTTTAAACTTTTAGATGGTGGCAAAGACCATAAAACAGTCTTATTAAGTTTAAGCAAGTGCAAGTGCACCTAGAAATTGCTGCATATCAAACGAAAAAGTGATTCCTAAGGCTGATAACTAGAAAATCATCCTTGTTAAGCATAAATCAAACACTTTATTCAAACAAAGTGTACTGCCATTGAATATAAGATTGTTTCTTTCCAACCATATCATCTATAAAGATGAATAGAGATAGGCAAACCATACCTTCGAAGTGGTTTTACTTGAAGAGAAAAAAGTCCAATGAGAGAATAAATCAAAAAGTGGTTTCAAAGTCAATCTGCTTACAAAAGTATTTGACACTGAATAAGCCACTTCGATCAAACTTCCAAATGATTTTATTAACTAAATCAAAATGAGGTGTATGAGACTCCAAGACATTAAGAAAAGAAGCAAGAAGTCCAAATTCCCATACAAAAAGAGACCTTTGCCATTCTAAATTCCATACCCAAGAATGGCAAAGGTCTCTCATCCATCTAAACCACTTATGACTAAATCCCATCCTATCCATGACTTCAAGTAAATACCTCCATAAAAGAGAATCAAATGCTTTAACAAAATCTAGTTTAAGCATAACTCCACCACAATTAGAAGATGTCATTTAAGTGTAAATAGTTCCTATTAGCTAGTGCCAACTGGTGTGAATTGAAGTTATTATTTTTAACTATTAGTATTAGTAGGAGAAACATTATGAAATTTCTGTTTATGAGTATTAGATTCAGAAATATAAATTTTACCTGTAAAATTAATTACAAATAAGTCTTGGTGTCACCATGTATCATACTTGGGTTTACTGCCCTATACCAATTGATTTAAGTCCGATCCATAACAAAATTAGAATTAACGCTTCTCCTATATTTATTTTAATCAAGCGAATGGCTATATAAGGAACAAAGTAGCAAGAAGTGGAAAGTTCTATCCAATGAATAAAACAAGTAAAAAGCTCCAGGAACTAACCCTTCTACACATACTTTTCAGAGGTCATTCAGCATTTGTAAGGCAATACAAATTGCATTAAAATTCTGGAATTTGGGGCAGCAAATGCTAGGAATTCAGGATATTTAACCTTCCAGTATATTAGTAATGTTCTAATCCCAGGTGATCTATGCTTCAATGCCATTGTTGGACATGCTAGTCAAGTTCCTGAAGGCTGGGCTAGCTTCTCCAACCCACATAAGCTTACCCCCTCCGATGCCTAATTAATCATTGTAGCTAAAGTTAAGCCAACTTGTAAACACTTTTTGTTTTTCCAACTATTTTTAACGTTGTGTGAGAAGATATAATTAGAAAGTGTTTTCCTTTATTTGATTTTCAAAAAAATCCTTTTAGCTTGTTTCTACTCCAATGCTTGTTCTAGCTTTTATGTACTAATGTAAGCAGATATGAAACTTAAGCAAAATCAGCAAATTAGAAATTATTGATCTACTATCAGTAGTCCGCTTCTAATATGTTACACTTTTTTTCCAGTATATATAAGGTGTTTTTTCCACAGTTTCAAATATAATACTAATCCGTATTCACAATTTATATTTCATGCTGGTCAAAAAAATTTGATCTGACAAAATTTAACCACAGAACTTGCAAATCTCTTCACATAAAAATTTAATATGAGCTTTTGAATTTCATATATTACATTTTAATCAAGGCACAATACCTAAAATCATCCACTCGAAAAAAATAATGAAAGAAAACACAGAAATGGAAATTAAAACTATACATAATTAATTAAGACAAGCAAAGAGATCTCATACACATCAGCTATTCTAGAACAACTAATATATATGAGAAAACAAAGTAACAGAAAAAAAAAAAGTTCTATCGAAAAAAATAAAATAAGAAAATAAGAAAAAGGAAGTAACCATCCCACACATACTTTTCAAAGGACAAAATTATGAAGTTGACCTTTAAATTATTGTGAAATACCCTTTTTGAAGTAATTGAAATACAAATAAGATCATAGCTTACTTATTCCAAAACAATACAATCTCATTGACATCGTTGCAGTGTCAGAATTTGTATTCTGTCGATTGTGGTGGAATTATAAACTTCGCTATGATGAATACTTGGCCAAAATCATCACCTTGGAGAAGCCAATCTAAGGATAAAAGTACTCTTAAAATTTACGAATAAATTTAAGAGTAGAAAATAATCTTCTAAAAGAAGAACTAAAGTTTTTATTTCTCAAATCGAGTTCTGAATGGAAAATGAAATACTTACAATCCTATTTATAGGCATTAACATAACATTAGCACAAATTAAATAATACAATTTTTGAGCTGGAAGATTAAAACTAGGCTGGCACACAATTGGAAAGAAATGAATTATTTGCACACAACTAGAAAGAAATGAATTATTGGTAGACAAATGTTGATGGAGATAGGCTAGAAGGTGGGTTGGTATGTAAACATCTCAATAGGACACTCTTGTGTCATGCTCCCTCGGTTGAAAAAGACTCACCTTTGAGTCTGACTTTTCCTGATCTTCAAAATATAGTGATAAATCAACATTGAATGTAGCAAACACATTGTAATCTCCACGAAGTTCAACCTTGTATGCATTTTCATCAATTCTCTTAATTATTTTAAAAGGTCCATCTACCCTAGGTTTTAACTTAGCATACGGTCCTGGTGGAAACCTTTCCTTCCTCAGGTCAATCTGCACTAAATCACCTTCTTTAAAAACAACAGGTTTATGAAACTTGTTTGCTTGCTTTTGGTATCGCTCATTTTGCTTTAGAATGCGGTTCTTCACTCGTTCGTGTAATTTTTTTATTTACTTAGCTCTTTCATTTGCGGTTGCACTAAATTGTTATTGAATTACTTTAGGAGTGAGTTCAATAAGAGTTTTTTCCATTCACTACTTCAAATGGGCTTCGACTTATTGTTTGGCTTGGTGAATTATTATAGGCAAATTCAGCTTGAGCTAAGATCAAATTCTATTGTCTAATTTTTTCCCCATAAAACTTCTTAGTAAGTTTCCTAAACTATGATTAACTACTTCTATTGGTCCATCTGTTTGGGGATGAGCCGCTGAACTGAACTGAAGTTTTATTCCCATCTTACTCCATAAGGTCCTCTAAAAATGACTCATAAAATTAACATCACGATATGAAGTGATAGTCTTTTGAATCCCATGAAGTCTCTCGAATGTAAAGATCAGTAATATGTGTAACATCATAGGTCTTGCTACATGGTACAAAGCGAGCCATTGTGGAAAATCTATCCACAACAACCATGACGGAATCTTTACCTCTTTACGTATGGGGTGGACTAACAATAAAATCCATGCTATCATCTTCCCAAGGAGCTTCAGGGACAGGTAGAGGTGTGTAAAGCCCTATATGACAAACCCTACACCTTTTGATATGATGCTCTATGTCTTGAACAAAGCGTGGCCAGTAAAAGCTTCCTTATACAAGAGCTAATGTCTTGTCACAACCAAAATGACCAGTAAGACCCCCATTCTGGCATTCAATCAGTATGACTTCACGTAATGAACATTGAGGAATGCACAATTGATTACTTAAAAATAAGTAACCATTTTGCAAATGAAATTGGCAATAGGGACTTTCACAGCACTACTTCTAGATATCTTTAAAGTCTGGATCATCCTCATACAACTCCTTTATAACTTCAAACCCAATTACTTGAACTTAAAGTATTGAAGGTAATGTGTAACAATGACTTAAAGCATCAACAACTTAGTTTTGTGTACCTGATTTATGCTTTAAGATTTATTAATAGGCAGACAGGAATTCACTCCATGTTGCATGGCGTCCTTTAAGTTTGTTTTGACTATTAAGGTATTTGAGCACTTTATGATTAGAATAAAGCACAAATTCCTTTGCTAATAAATAATGTCTCCAATGATCTAAAGCTGAAACAATGGCATAGAAATTTTTATCATATGTTGAATATTTCCTCCAAGTCTCATTAAGCTTCTCACTGAAAAAGGCAATTGGACGATTCTCTTGACTAAAAATAGCTCTAATGCCTACATTAGAGGCATCATAATCGACTTCAGAGACTTTGTTAAAGTTTGAAAGTGCTAAAACTAGGGCTTCTGTTATCTTCTGCTTTAATGTCTCAAAACTTTTTTGAGCGGTTGATATCCACTCAAATTTATCTTTCTTCAACAATTCTGTGATTGGGGCAGTCACAGTGCCAAAATTCTTGATGAATCATAGATAGAAAGATGCTAGGCCATGAAAACTTTGAACATCATATAATGATCGCGGTGTTTACCAATTAACAATGGCTTCTGTCTTGCTTTCATCCATCTCAATGCCTTTGCATGAGACAATATAGCCAAGAAAGATCACTTTATCATTTAAAAAGTGACATTTCTTAAGGTTGGCATACAATTTTTGCTCCCTTAAAGCCTCAAAGATCTATCTGAGATGTACCAGATACTCCTTCTCATCTTGACTATACACCAAGATGTCATCAAAATAAACCACTACAAACATTCCAATAAATGGTTGAAATGCCTAATTCATAAGCCTCATAAAAGTGCTTGGTGCATTAAAGAGTCCAAATGGCATAACCATCCACTCGTATAAACCATCTCTTATTTTGAAGGCAGTTTTCCATTCATCACCAGGTCTCATACGAATTTGATAGTATCCACTTTTCAAATCAATCTTTAAAAAGACCATCGAACCATGTAGTTGATCGAGCAAATCATCTAATCATGGAATGGGAAAATTATACTTGATGGTAATCTTGTTCACAACTTGACTATTAATACACATACGCTAAACTATGTAGTTGATTAAGCAAATCATCCAGTCGTGGAATGGGAAAATGATACTTGATGGTAATCTTGTTCATAGCTCGACTGTTAATACACATATGCCATAATCCATCTTTCTTTGGAACGAGTAAGGCCGGAATGACACAAGGACTTACACTCTCTTTTATCAATCCTTTAGCCATGAGTTCGGTCACTTGACATTGTGACTCTTCATGTTCCTTTAGACTAATTTAATAAGCTACTTTATTTGGAATTACAGCTCCTTGAATGAAATTAATGCAATGTTGAATATCTCGCATAGGTGGCAATCCTGATGGAATTTCTTTTGGAACTACATCTCCAAATTCTTGAAGAAGTAGATAGATGGTCATTGGAATGGTGCTTCCTTCTTCATTCTCTTTCAAAATGATGAGGGTACGGGAAACTTTGGTAATCATTATCTTAGAAATCAAACTACAGCTCTCTTCCTTTGAATCACTAGCACAATCTTTCTTTAATGGCGCTAATATGATCTTTTGGCCATCCTTGGTAAAAGATTAATTATTCTTATAACCATCATGTATAGCATGATGATCAGCATGTGACAAACATCCATAGGAATAACATCACATCATATATTGCCTTGGTACTTCTTATTGATTGAGAACTTAACCAAACATCTCTTCGTGACTTTGATCTTGTTACCCTTCCTTAACCAAGTTAACTTATATGGACTTGGATGATCTTCAATAGGTAACTTTAGCTTGTCCACCATTTTTGTTGACACCACATTTTCACAGCTACCACTGTCTATGATGACATCACAAACCTTGCCATGGGAAGTATATCGAGTGTGAAAAATGTTATGGCGTAGCCATTTTTCTTCTCTGGCAATGGTAGTGTTCAAGGCA
>CATIWM010365831.1:0-14996 GCA_949671775.1 Mallotus repandus
AGATGTGAACTGCTTGAAGCTATGTGTTTGTTAGTGTGTGATATGGGTTACATATGTAAATTTGTGAGTTAAAAATTTGACATAAATAATTATGTTATGTGTTAGTCACATGCATACAATGTATGTTTGGCATCCTTAACATGTGTCATATATTATTTATAAATAAAAAAATTATTCATAAAAATAGAAAAAGATTGTTATTTTTTTTTATAATTGGTACAAGTTTTATAATGGTCTAAATAAGGTAAAAAGTGCTTATAAAAAAATAATTGACTATGATAAGTTTTTTAGTGGAAAAAAAATGATTTAAGCTCAAACATAAGTAGTTTTATAATTTTAAATATTAAATAGTAAATTTAGATAAAAATTAAAATAAGTATAGTTTAAGAATAGTAATTAATGAAGAAATAAATATTTTAAATAAAAGGTAATTGTGTAACTTGAATCAAAAAATAAAAAAAGAAGTACAAAAATAAATGGGTAGAGTGTAAAAATTTTCACCCGTTTACAATGACGGTGATTATTAATGTTTAGAGATTGACTGGTTCAATGTAATTCTTTTTTTTTTTTTAAGTTGAGAATCCATTTCGAGAGGACTACAACTGTTAACTATTATAAACTAACACTAATACAACTGTTAACTAATACAAACTCACAACTATTCAAGTGTGCACTGGACATGAAAGATTTTCAAGACTTTGACAACACCGTGTATTGAATCGATAATCTAAGGGTTATAAGTACCTCATCCTAATCATTTGGGCTAGGGGTCATTGGCTTCAATGTAATTCTTTCATGATTAAAAGGGACCAACCTTAGCATCGGGTTTTTTCTTTACAAGATTATAAGAAAAAAAAAATCTGTTACCTAAATTTTTTCTTCATTTTTTTCTTTGAGATATTGTGTTTTAAAAACTCTGGTTCCCAAATTTATCTTGTAGTAGATGAGGGTAATTTTGTCAATATAAACTATTGATATATTGCAAATGACATGACATGTCTAAGCAATAAAAATAGAACCCACTTGATCTTGCTACAAATTATCAACCATAAATTAACACTTATTATCTAAAATTTAAACACTTAATTATAAAAAAATTAAATATTAAAATAAAAAAATTCATACACGAAATTTTTCCTTAGAAAAAAAAACATCTCCATAGTGAATATTGATTTAATAATTTTTTCCATCAAGAATTCCAAACTTTTTTCTGAAAATGATTTTTTTGGCCACCTTTTTCTAAATTGAATATGTGATTGATTGTAAACTTATTTGGCAAGAAATCCATACCTAGCTTACACATCTTCTTGTGCTTGGTTTTGGTTGTCCAAATACCGAACAATTCTTTTTTTTTAAAAGTTAATGATTTTAAAAATTAATTTGAAGCATTAACTCGACCATTAAATTAGTAGTAATATAAATAGTTATAAAAATTTTAATGAGTTAATTATAGCAATCATGAAATTAGGAAAGTAGCTTCTACTCTTGTTAGTTTTTTTTACCAAAGTAAGATAGAATTTCATTGATGAAGGAGAATAATACATGAGATATAAAATAATCAAACGTTAAAATCTACCAGATCTACAAAGATTGAAAATAAACAAGGAAATCACAAACTCAATAAAATAAATTTAATGCGGTATATTCATGAAATTTAAGAGTATTTAGCGTGATGAAAACATATAATTCAGTTCCTAGATTTGAGAAGGGAGAAATATCTAAAGTTGAAAAGCACATCATCAAGCTTGGATATTGAGCAAATTTAGATCTCTAAATCCTTCTTACTGTGTGGATGAAACTACAACATATCACAAAATATTAAACTACATTAACATACAAAATATTATTTATAAACTTGGTTAAAAATCCCTAAAGATTTGAGATTTAATCTCAAATCATATAGATTAATTATTAATAATATAAAAATTAAATTTTTTTTAGGTAATTTTTGATAAAAATGTCCAAAAATCACCCAAGAAACAGTGAATATGGAGATGTAAAACGGGGGAATATGTTGGGGGGGGGTTGAACCGTAAAGAAGAGAGAGTAAACAGCTCTACTACTCTTGTGAGTTGGCACTGCAATGAAATATCATGTCTTAAATTCAGCTTTAGATTGGCAATTTAAAATAAAAATATTCTTATTACTTTTATTAATTTTTCACCTTTCAATAAATTAAATGCTACATATTATTTCATATATTTTTTATAATATTAATTTTATAAAATATTGAAAGTTAAACAGCTAAATAGGTCATAGGTTAGGTAAGGTAAAATCCTTATTAAAAAAAACCCAAAGAATTGAAATACATGCATAAAATTAAAATTCAATTATCATATTATTGAACGAGTAGAAACACTAAAATTAACTCCGCCATTTGGTTAAGTGGTTAAATGGGTATCCATGATCTTTAAAGTTATATGTTCAAATTTTAAGGACGTTGTTCCTAGATATTTAATTGTTGAGTTACCCGTCTAACGCTGGTTAGTATCAGCCACAGAGTCGGCTCCGTTTAAAAATAGAGAGTTTAGATTCCTTCTCTCTTGGCCTCTTGAAAAATTATAGTTAAAAAAAAGAAATACTAAAATTAAAAATTTCACAATCCCAAAAATAACTTTAAAAAAAAAATTATTTGTTACAATATGAGGACACTACGACCCTTATTTGATTGGTTTGAATACTAGCTTACTATATGTTGGCAAATGCTGACTTGTCTACCAGGACCAGTATCAAGACAATTTAAAATAAAAATATTCTTATTCCTTTTGTTAATTTTTCACCTTTCAATAAATTAAATACAACATATTATTTCATATATTTTTTATAAGACTAATTTTATAGAATATCGAAAGTTAAACAGCCAAATAGATCATAGGTAAGGTAAAACCTTTACCTATTAAAAAAAAAACCACCCATAGAATTGAAATACATACATAAAAATAAAATTCAATTTTCATATTATTGAATGAGTAGAAATACTAAAATAAAAATTAGAAATTTCACAATCCGGAAAATAACTTTAAAAAAAATCTTATTTGTTACGAGATGAGGACTCTACTACCCTTGATTTGATTGGTTTGAATACTACCTTACTATATTTTGGCAAATGCTGACTTGTCTACTAGGACCAGTATCAAGTTCAATGCATCGGCTAGCTTATCTGCCTATACAACTGCAAGAAAAATTCAGACCGCAAATCACACACGATCTTATTGTTTACTGATAAATATGGCAACTTCAATTGTGGGTGGAGACAAATATCGATCTTACTTGAGTGGAGAAGAGGAGAAGAACACCCAATGGAGGTTTGGTGGCCCTCCAAACTATGATGATGTTAACAAGCTCTTTGAAGATGGCAGAACTAAGGTATATATATCTGTGTGTGTATGATCAGCTCTTTGTCTACATGCTTTATGTGTTCTGATGTGTTGCTATCATGTTTATGCTAAGGTATGGCCTTCAGGTTCACTAGAAGAGAAGGTGCAGAACCTTGTGAAGACATGGGAAATGGAGGTTTTCCACAAGACTTGCTTTGACGACTATAAATCAATTGATCCAAAGAAATATACTTTTAGTCTAAATGGTAAGTAAGACCCAATTGGCATTGCAATTGGTAAAACAAGCTGAGGTGAATTAATTCATGAATAAATATGTGTGTGTTGATTGCAGGAAGAAAACCTATAACTTTGGAAGAGAAGCGGAAGCTTGGTGGTGGAGGCTACAATACATTTATGCAGACTTCTTTACCAGTAAAGTTCAGAGCCTATGACCCTGAAAAGGAAACTGTGGATTCAGCTCATGTTGCTTTTTCAACAGCTTTTCCAAGAGGATTTGCTCTGGAAGTTCTTCAAGTGTATTCAGGGCCACCAGTGATTGTTTACAGGTTCAGGCACTGGGGTTACATGGAAGGTCCTTTCAAAGGCTATGCTCCTACAGGGGAATTGATAGAGATCTTTGGGATGGCTATATTTCAGGCACTTTTTCTAACTGACCACCACCTTCTTCTTCTTCTTCTGTTTCTACTGTAGACTTGAATATATCTTTTTTGTTTTCGGCAAAACAGGTGGATGAAGACATGAAAATTGTGAAGGTAGAGTTCTTTTTGGATGGCGGTGAATTGCTTGGAGGTCTCATGAAGGGCGCTGTCTTGGATGATTCAACAACAGATGCAGCTCCAAGCTGCCCTTTCTTGAAGGGTACAGGGTAGCTTAGAGAGTAAAAAGAAAAATCCTTTCCAATGTAAAATCCATGTTTTGCAAGACAATATGTGAACGCATAATCCATGTACCTATATGATAAATTTTGTGTATTTATCTATTCAGTTCATCTGCTCTACCCGGACACATCTGTGCGCCAATAAAATTTTACTTCAGACATGAAAAATATGTTATTAAATGTGCAAAAAAAAAAAAAAAGTTTAATCACCGACACTTTGACACGGAACAATTGTTTGAAAATGTCAAACATAGCGCGGATATACTGAACTAAGGTATCTCCAACCAAAAAAGTAAATTTGTTGCACATTTTATATCAAAATTATTATTTGTACAGTATTTTATTTTTAATCCATAACATCAATTTACACATCAAAAAAAATATTTTTAATATATTTTTTATATCTCTTATTATTTATTATTTTTTTACTTTATAAATTGTATCCACACTTTATATTTTTTACATATTCATTTAATTATTTAATTTTAATAGTCATTTATAAATATTATATAATTAAATATTATATTTATTTTAATAATAGTTTAGTTTAATAATAAATTATTTTAATCCAAATTTTATATAATTGAAACCAAAATTAATTTAAAAATAATTTTTTTACAATTTGTACTTTGAACCGGTCCGACACATAAATTTCCAACCTTTAGATTATTTTATGTAGATATTTAATGTGTGACACTGACTCTTCCATTGACTTGATGGGTGACCAAAGACACCACCTTGGAACATTTTCACTAATGCTGACTTTGTCTACTACTGTGCTCACAGTTCATGGCAAGTTCAATGCATGGCCTAGTTCTTTTGCCTGTGTACGTTAAGCAATTCATTTTGCAGCACGAACAACTCAGATAGAACCGCATTATTTGATAACGGTATGGCAACTTCAGCTGTTGAGGTAGACAAATACCGCTCTTACTTGGAAGTTGGAACGTAGAAGAGAACACTGAATGGAGGTTTGGTGGTCCTCCAAACTATGATGCTGTTAAAAAACTCTTTGAAGAAGGGTTCTAAGGTATGGTATCACCTTCTGTACATGTGTGACATATACGTATAATTTTATATTCAATTTTTAGTGTTGTGATTTGCTGTTTAGCTGTTTATGTAAAGATATGGCCGTCAGGTTCGCTACAGGAAAAAGTGCAGAACCCTGTGAAGACCTGGGAAGTGGAAGTTTTCCACAAGACATGCTTTGATGATTACAAATCACTTGATCCAAAGAAATATACTTTTAGCCTAAATGGTAGATAAGACGTAATTCACATTGCAGTAGATCAACAGAATCCGGTTGATATACCATGAGTGGATACGAATGTTTGATGCAGGAAGTAAACCTGTATCATGGATTTTACATATTGTATGTAAAATGTACGACAAAACATGAATGTTTGTTATTCATTTTGTATCATTACTGACCATATACATGCAAGACAAAACTTGAATGTTTGTTATTCATTTCGTATCATTATTGACCATATACATTACTAGCTAGCGACAAGGATTTAGTAGTTCATACAATAACTCTTTGTTCGTTTTTCCCTACAATGCTAAGAAATCACATGATTTATTAACATAATAATTTCAAAAAAAAAAAAAATTCATACATCGAACATTTATCACCGCTTGATGGTGAAAAGCTTTGGTAGTATTAACTTTAGTTTTCAGGTAGAGGAGGCAGCCAGCTGATTTAAATGAAAACTTTGCAGGTTCTCCTACTGTCCTACATATTCAGGGCCAAAAATCTCCAATATAACTAAACAGCAGAACCAATGTTTTTTACCACTCAGAACTCGAACAATATGAGCAAATACAAAGCCATGAAATGCAAAGCAGGATGCCTCGTACTCAAGCTACAGCCAAAGCAATTTCAGGTATCTCGTTGTAATGCTTGCCAAGATGTTGGTATCAAATTTCCAGAGAACATATAGAAAACATCTCTCTATAATTTGTTTCCCAAAATTACTATTAGCAAGATAGAGTACATTACTTTTTTTTTTCATATGTAAGAAAACAGAAAAAAAAAAAAAAAACATCATCATCAAGTCAAGCATATTTTCTCTATAAGATTTCTAGCCGGTTTGCCCTATATCTATACCATGGATTAAAACACATAATAATGTTAATACTGTGAAGCCCAAGGAAGGGAACCTGGATAAAGAGCTGCTCCACAATATCTGAATAAGCCTTCAATTTCAGGACAGCCATTAGGATAAGGTATTGACCGATGAAAGGGGTCACGGCCAAGTTTTTTACGCCGGAGTGAACCTCGACATCCATATGGATCTTCTTGAAATTGAGCCCTCACAATTGCCTCACCTTTCAAAGCTGCTTCTTTGGAAGTTGGTGAAGCTGGGGTACCAGAATAAAAGAATCTTGACTCTGGAAAGCCAATTGCAGAGCGATGCAGCTGAGCAAATCTGTCTTTCTTAAAATCATAACTTACAACCTGGCATCCGAAATCACAAATAAATAAGACCAAAATTAGACATCATAAGGAAAGGAATCGAGATGCTATATTCTTTTTTTTTTTTTTTGGTACTATGTGATGGAATTATAAGTTAAAGAAAACTTAATTTTTCTAGAAAGAAAAAGGATTCTAACTGAAAGTCCCTTTCCTTTCAATGGCTGATATTACTATTTTGGTATGACAATACAGACTTCCCTGATTGCTTCTCTATAATTCATGACACAAATGTTTGCTCATAACGTTATTTATCTCCTAACAAAAGAAATGTAAGACTTGGAGAGCAATAGACTCACAGTTATGTTTTGAGGATATATGCCAGTAAGCTCTCTGAATCGGCACACACTGAAGAGAAGATTCTCAAAGCTATCTCTTGCATGTTCTTCTGTCAATGCCCTCCATCTGACACTTTCTTCATTGCCTGACAATTACAAATTTATCAACAGAAAAATTAAGAATGAACAATTAAAAACTTCTTGTAGACAAACCACAAAAACCTTCGAAACACAGCTTTGTGAAATCTTAAAAAGCACTAGTTCAGATGTGAATGCATTGGCAGAACAAAATAATGCTTGGTTATAAATGACAATAACTAAATCACAGATCTCATTTGCAACTTTAGGTTTTCCAGGATTTGGAACACAACATTAAAATAAATTTGAGCAAACCATAGGCCACAATTTCATATTCAATACTGTGCAGAGGTCATAAGCTGAGGGGCAGAATTTGGTTAGTGCTTCAAGTATTAATCAGGTGCCTATTTTAATTTTTCGAAGCAAAAGTGGAGATGATTTGAAATCCAGAAAACAATCAAATGATAATAAACAAGCTTTGAATGAAATTTTGTCACCTTTTTCTGAAAAAATGAGATGTATGAGATAAAATTGAGAAACATTATATGACTCAACATTGAGAAATGGCATGGCCAAAGTACCTGGTGGATTTGGTTAGTTCTTTTAGCACAATTTGTCTTTACCTACTTCCAAAGTTACAATAATAAATTCAGAATCTTGGCAACGCCACCCAATTATCAAAAAAGATACACATTGCTATTTGCAATATAATCTAGTTGTAGCACTTCTACAATTTGAAGTCTTTCTAAAATAAATGCCTAGTAACCAAAGCAACTGATGGCTTGTAACAAAGAGTAGGAACTAGACTCTTATAAGCTACAACATGTCGGAGAAACAACAGTTGGAAATGGTGAAATGAATTCGTTAGGGTAAGGGATGCTGACCAACTAAATTTATTTAGCAGATGCAATTAAATAGTTTAAAACTGAAAATTCCTTAAAAATGTTTCCTGAGATTCATTTCAGTTAATGGTATCTTTTTACTAAGTTCATTTCTGTTCTTTTCACCTGGTAGCATAGATTTTATTACATGTTTCTTATAGTCGTCAAATAAGATTCTTGCCCAACGCTGTCCACTTGACTTAAAAATCAGAACTTTACTGATGAATTTCAAATTAATAGATGGAGATCCACAAATTCAGACAGTAGGACTAACAACTTTCTATAGGTAACTAACAAATGCATGAAGGTATAATGAGCAAAAAAAAAAAATGCAGATAATTAACAAATGGCTTCCTATTTTAGTCTTAAAGAATCAAGCATAAACCAGTCAAAAGTTTATAAACAATTTCCACTTGAGGCAAGATATAATAAAACCTATATAACAGATGAAAGAAGCACAATAACTCACCAAACCATCCTTTCGATTCAGCAACTGCCCAATAACTCTGTGCTTCACTACGAGGACCAGCATCTTTCCTAGTCTCACCACCGCTAAACAAAAGTAGAGCCTCATCATCCTTTGCTGCAATATCAACTCCCTCTCGAATATGAGTAACAAAAGTAGCAGCCTGACCTGGATACTTCTGATAAGACTCCAAAAACCACGAATCCTCCTTATCAACTTTTCCACAACTATTACTGGTATACACTGAATGTCCAGCAACCATAACAAGGTTTTTAAGCTTGGCAAAAGGGTAATCATCCTTAGCCATAACCAACTTCGGATAACTATTCATTGTCCTATACTGGCTCTCATATAAAGCCAGAACAAGAAGAATAGTGATTCCCAATGACAAGGAAATGCTGAACACAATAAGTGGGTGCAGCTGGTAATAGTACTGTAGCCGGTTAGCCAGATTTTTGAGCATTTTAAAGGGGTTAAGTGAGGATTTTTTCAATTTTCGTGGTCTTTTGGTAGTTCCTGATTCTAAATCAAAATCGCCTCTTGGATATGCATTGAAAGACTTGGGACTAGTAGCATATATGTTCATGATAAAACAAATCCAGCTTATTAGCTGAGATTTTGAAGGAAATCAAGCATGCCCAGATGAGAATGCTATCGACATATATAAAGCTAAAATAATGGGATCATGCAAGATAACTAGATGTCATGCGAACCCAGATAGAGTTAACCAACCGTGATCAACTTAAACACATACCCAAATGAGAATTTCAAGAAATGAAGCAATTAGATCATGGGTATATGCGTCAACTGTGCAAGTAAACACCATCGCAAAAAGAGAAAGTTACACCAATTTCAATGGATCGAGGCTAAAGTTTACAATTTTAATGAAGAGAAAAATCCCACACACCTGGAAAAAAAATTCCAGGTTGAAGAACTCAACCGAACAAACAAATTGATAATCGATTCAGGAAAAATAAAAAAGGAAAACAAGAATGAGTAAAGAGAAGGAGACCCGGAGCTCACCAAAAAAAAACTTCAAGGAGATTAGGGCTGTTTAATGAGAGCAGCATAAATTGTGTAATGCTCAAAAAGATCCAAGCTTTCTGATGGAATCGTTTGTCTAACAATGTGCATAGTGTAAAATTGAGCGATGGAGAAGACAAGCAGTTTTCCGTTTCCTAATAAAAAGTCAAACGACTTGATCTTCGGTACATTGTTATATCATATGTTGTTGAATGGGGCAAAGATGAAAAGCCCAAATAAGGACAGGGGTCTTTAATTGAACATTTTACAAAGTGGGTACCGATAGCATCTTAGCCCAAAACTTTGATTGAGACATTCTTCTAAATTAAATTAAAAAAATACAAATTATAAATTTCTATTTTCAAAGAAAACAATCTAATTATAAATATGTTTAGTAAATATTTAATTGTTACAGTAAAAAAGCAATAAGATTTTATTTTTAATCCAATGTAATTTTGATTTCGTAAAAAGGAAATGTAACTAAATATTTTTATTTTGAAATAAAAAATGACATACTATAAATTTTAGTTTTCATAGAAAGAGAATCTAATCATAAGTATATTTAATAAATCTTTAATCATTCCCAAAAAGGATAAGACGGCTGTACAAATTCAAATTTAAAACTCTCGCAATAAAAATACCTATTAAATCATCGCTAATTAATATATTTTTAACAAATTTAAAATATGAAAGAATGCAAACAAAAGCTTTATTTGTGATAAAAAAATTAGCTGATAAAAAATTAGATATTAATAATTGAAATTTGAAATGATTTTGGAGATTTTAAATTTTAAATTTTTTTTTATTGATGTCTACCTCTGATTGACCTTTTGACAAGAAATCAAACAAGCATACCTAACGACTACCTTCTGAAGAGTAAAAGGAGTACATTTCCAGCCTACCGCATATCCCAAAAGATGAGAGGAAGACATGTGAAGGAGGAAGCAAACAATAAAATGTATTTCACTCACGATTAATAAAAATTTGGGATTTTGACAAACTCTTATTTCATTCAAGTTGTCACATCTTATCTTACATAGTTTGAAATTCGTGTTTAAAACTAACAATTTAACAAATTATTTAGTTTAGCCTAATTATATTTGCTAAAAGAATTAAAATCAATCTCCTAAAAAGTTTGATCTTGTTTGTTTATGTGATGTATTTAAGAAATAAAAATTTTGCAATTTAATGTATTTATAAATAATGAACTATGTATAAGACGAATGAATAATATAGACAATCACATTTTTGAATTAGATTGATATTTATATTGTATACTAAAAACTTAAGAGTGAGAATCATTAAAACATCACAAAACATTTTTACAAATAATTGCTTTACATATAGTCTAGCCGCCATTATTTAGCTTCAGGACATTTTCATTTATAATACATATGGAAACGAAGTTAAAAAAACAAAAGTATAAAACTTTTCTGATGAGGAGATTGACCAACCTTACTTAGTATTCTATATACATTCACTTAACTTAGAACACCCACTATCAAGCCTTGTTATTTGAAAAAGTTCAGAAAAATAAAGTAAAATGTGTACAAAAATACTCATTGAATAGATGCTATAAGCAAAAAATAGTTTTGTTAAACCAAACACAATATAAACTCCTCAAATTAGAAAACTAGAGCATTTATAATCAAATTATAATTCATTTGATACATAAGTCCATTTTTGCTTTCAAATTATTTAAAACTCATCGAGTAACGTAGGTTCTCTTTAGAACATTAACATTGCTCCATTTGTGTTAACCATCCTTACAATAAGCATCACAAATCAGTCATAACATATAAGATATCAAAAAATCACTCTCTAGGCACACTTGATGGCTAACCCTTCGACTATGTAGGTTATTTTTGTGAGTAAATGTTCAAGCCCTTTAACTTATTTTATTGCTGATATAAAAAGAGTTAAAGGACTTGAACATTTACTCACAAAAACAACATAAAACATGTAAAATCTAGCTTCATAGGCTTTCTAATTTGCACAACACTTTTCTTGCTCTTTCTACCACCTAACAATACAATTCTATATACAGTTCATCAATATAATAATTCTATACCATGCCCTTATCATGCAGCCTTAAATGATATGCCAATTCAATAACTCTAGCTTTCTAAAGGGACATGTTTCAGGGCTAACTTTGAAAGATTGTTGAAGATTATATGAAAGAAATTTTGAGCTTAAATTTTATACAGTCTCACTCTAGTTGAATAACCATAGAGAGAGTTATGAATGACTAAATATAACCAGCTCAAAGAAACTGATAGATTGAGCAATAAAATATTTACTCATATTTGACTAATTTAGAGGTAGAATTGGCTTTAAAATAAAACTACAAAGTTATGGGGAACTCTTCAAAGTTTCTAGATCATCAAAGAATACTTAATTTGATGTTTTCTAACTCAAGATGCAATAAAAAAAACTCCAAAATTGAAAAACCAGAAAATCAAACCTGGAATGATAGCTTGTAAACCCTAACTCAAATTAACAAAAACTCTAAAAATACTTACCAAACAAACCTTTAGAGTTTGTATAGATGATGCTCAATGGCTTAAAATTGTTTTAGACTTTCAAATTTAGGTTGCAAAATCAACTCTACTTGTAAAATTGAGTAATTCTCTCTAATTTCTCTTTTTTTCCCCCTAAGTGTATGCATTTTCTTCTTTTCTCTTAAACATATATGTCTACACATTAAAGAGCATGAATTGAAGAAGATTCAAGACCTATTTTGGATAAGTAAAATTGTAAAATATCTATTTAGACTCTTAATGAAATGTCTTATATTACCTACTAAACCTCAAGCTTTTAATTATTTCAATCTAGGCCAATAATTTAGTTCAATTAAGTCCCTCGCTTTTAGGTTTTTTTAGATGTACTTAACTATTCTTTAATTTAATTAAGCTCCCATATGAAAATGGAATGCATAATTAATGTATATGGACCTAGACTATGGATGTGACAAAAGTATCCTTTTTATGACACTTACTGCCACAATACAAGTGGAATAAAAGGAGACGGGCGTAGTGCAATCAATCAAACGGAACCCCCTATTCTACATTAAATAAATCCAATAAACCAAACAAAAATGAAAAATATAGCACCAACTCTATATAGACCTATGGTGAAGTAGAGGAGGAGCGGCCCTTGTTAACCTTTTTATTTGCAAAAACTTAAATATGAATTCTAATTTTTAGTGATAGACAATATGTAAAAAACCATTTAATTAAAAAAAAAACTGTTAGTGAACTCCGAAGAATAATTTTAATGCCGCCGCCAATACTTGTAGGTAGAATGTCCTAGTGTTATTAGGCTATTATTATGAATTAATTCCATCTGAAACTGTTGAAAAGAAAACATTAATGGTATATATATATATATATTATGGTATCCTCAATAGGATAGCATATGCGAACCGTTGGTTCCAGTTTCATGGTATATGGAATTAGATCAGAATTGAATTTTGATCGGTTTAGGACCGATTTCAGTTCTAATTTCAAACTGAGTTTTAATTTCGGTTCTAAATTTTTTTTTAAAATTTTATAATTATATTTAAATAATTTAAAATATAGTAATAATTTTTAAAATAATTTAAATTAAGTAAAAAACACTAATGTAATTAAAAATTGAAGTGAATAAATTTTAAATAATAAATGAATTAAAATTAACAAAAAAAATAATAAAAAAAATTAAAGAATTTGAACTTAATTTTCTTACCAATAATAATAATAATAAAATGAGGAGTAGTAGTATTAATAATAATAATTAGAGAGTAATAATAACAATAATAATTGTCTGGTTCGAGGTGGTTCGAAACAGGAACCATTGATTTACGGTTCAAATTTTTTTAAACTAGTCCTGAACTGGACCGAATATGACTGGACCTAAACCAGCCCTTACCATAGCTAGGATGGCAGGGCTTTTTTTTTTTTCCAACCGCGAGGGGTCTCGCACGGGTATGAGACCAATCCCCTGATGCGGTCCAAAAGAATTTCACCTGATGAAGGTCCAATTAAGAGACAATTAAACTAGGGATAAGGTTCATTTTTGCCTCCCATATTTATCCCAAAGTTTAGATAAGCCCCAATTTTTTTTTTTGGCTCAAATAAGTTAGGGTTTGATAAAAAATGGTTGTTTGAGCCCCTATCACCAAACATATTTCAACTCCGTTAATTTAAGTGCTGACATGGTAATTCTCGTATGTTTTAACTGTGTCAATATTGCAAAATTGTGATTTAAAGAAAAGAAACAAAAGAGAATGAAGAAACCAAGAACAAAGGCATGTAGAGCTTCTTCATGAACCTCCAGTCACCATATTGAGCGGTGACAAATCTTGACCCTCTATAGATAAAATACTCAAAGGAGCCAAATTCAGGTTTTTAAGAGAAATTGAGCTCATGGGTCACAAATCTCCAGGTGTGGACTGTAGTGTCGAGCTAAAGTTTGGAAACAAGTGGGTAGGACAAAGCTGATTAGATGGAGGTGGCTAATAAGGGGAAGAGCAGGCGGGCTAGGTGCAGTCTGGTGTTGTTATTGGTTAGAAGATTTTGAGAATGTGTTTTTGATGAAGTAGTGGACTACAAGGGGGGTGACTAGCCAAGTAAGGAAGAGAAGTAATAGAACATATCACTTAGGGCCATAGAAAATTTGAGAGAAGAGACTTTAATGAATACTGATCAATTGATCAACTAATCAAAACGAAAAAGAGAATTTAAAAATTACTGATCAATCTTAGTATTGATTAATATCACAAAAGTTACCAACTTTATCAAGCTTATCATAATTCTTTGCACTCTTTGGACGTTCTATGACCCATAAATCCTCTAGCTCCTTTAGAAACAACATACCCATTTTCTATTTTCAGCTTCTGTAATTGATTTGATGGTGAATTTGTTAAAGACTTGCTCTGTGGACACCCTACTTGCTAGCTGCTCTATCTGGGTCTAGTCCAGCTTCAAGTTGGTTCTTTAACGAATTACAAAACAAGCCAACAAGAGAAGGGACTATATCAAAGAGAAAGACAGTGATACAAGGCTTGCTACTGAACCACTAAGCCACCTTTTTTTTCTTTTGAAGTTCATCTCCCTCTATGTTGCCACGCCTTTCATGTCCATCGCATCGACATTTGGCTTCACTCGAATCAAACATGTCCTCTCTATCGCTCCCCAATTGACGCCTCTAACTCTGACCAGTTGTTAAACCAGACCCAATTCACGCCTCCGACCCTAACCAGTTGTTGAACCAGGCGATGATTTGTTCTGGTTTAGACGTCCATGCCTCATTCTCTTCCCCATTCACTTATGTCTATTTCAGGTACATGTTTCTACTTATGCTTGTGCTTACATGTTTCTGTTCTCAACTTCTCTATTGCAGAATGCATTTCAGCTCGCGTTTGTTATATGAAGCGTGGTAAGCACATTGATCCACTAAGTCATTTGAACTTGACATTGTCTTCTCTATAATTAGCTTTAACTCTAAAGGTGCCATTATCTTGTAAACTTCAATCACTGACTTTTGGAAAAGGGGGCAGAGTATCAACACTTGGATAGGGATTTTCAACAAATCATCTG
>CATIWM010365886.1:0-29399 GCA_949671775.1 Mallotus repandus
CATAACAGATATGAGACTACCTATAATAAAACAATTAATAATAATCATGATAATTTATTCAATCAAAGACATACGTAATGAAATTGTTAAGAGATTCTTTCATATACGGAAAATAAACTAAAAGTAAACGAAAAGTAAATACAAACATTTCAGGTTTCATGCTTTCAAAATTTGTATTCCAATCACTTTAAAATGTCTTGGCATATAGACAATAAAACCATTCTTGTTTTTTTGGAATAGGGGAAGAAAGCATGAAAATTTTAGAGGATTTTTTGTTACAATATTGTAGAACTATTAGCTATGACATTGCATCACATAACTTTTCATGCATGACAACCTATAGTTAACAATGGCAGAGTGGACTAGCCGCCAGGAAGCATGGCACAGCCACAAAAGATAAAAGACTTCAGATTCTGGTTAGATCCGATCAGAAAGGCACTTCGCTAGTGAGTTGATGGGCTTAGCAGTGTCAACACCTTCAATTCCCCTGCACCTAATCTTAATCCGAGCAAGGTAGTCAGCTGCGACCCAAGCAAAGCTCAACATTGATGCACTGCCACCAGCATCAGGCTCTTGCAACTGTTGTGACTTCTCCACCCATTTGGGATGGTAAGCAACCTGGTACCATGCTGATGCCTTTTGCTCATAGCATAAGTTTTTCTCGTCTTTTGTAAGTTGCTGAAAATCCAAATCCATCTTCTCAAATACTTGTCTGAACTTTTTCTTGAGTGCATTGTAAGATTGCTTGAGCCTCTCTTTTAGTTCCCCTTGTTTCTTGCTGTTGTGATTTGGCATGGACCAAATGTGACCAGTTACCACTTCCTCTTCTCTTTTCACTTTATATTGCCCTAGAAGACCTTTCAGCTGCCCATCATAAGAGCATTTCTGATACCAGGCATCAAGTATGTAATCAGAAGATCCTGACACCTCCAGATCCTTATCATAAGGAATATTGCCGGGAACAAAATTAAGCTCAGAAGATTTATCCACATCACCGTCATCATAATCATCTTTAACCTGCCGATAAAGTCTTCCCAAAATTTTGTTCGACTTGTAGGACTGATAATCCTCCTTCCCCATAAAATCTGGATACAGTTTGGGTTTCAGTTGTGGTGGCATTCTCACAAACTTCCCAGTCTTGGGAAAGTCAACAGCTGTGGCTGCTAACTCTGCCAGTTTGATGCAATTCTCATCCAAAGCCCCATATTTACTCAAGTCCGCATGAACAACATAAGCATTACATATTGCCCCATAAACATAACCATTCCTCTCAATATCTGGAAAGTCATTATTCACCTCAGTTGATGGAACTTCTACAGTTGCATAAGTCGAGGAGAAACACTGACCCATCCTGGCAGCACATTTTGCAATATTCTTGTTGGTAAACCTACCCATCCATTTTCTGATTTCATTAACATCCCGATGTTGGTTCCTCAGCAAATCAAAGAAACTGTCAAAGAGTTGGTGTTGATTGAATATTCCTTTATGCACGAAAGCATTCACTAGGAACATTACATCAAAGGCTACCCCATCCTTGTGATGAATGCAAAAGAAAGAATCTGAAATGGGCATCCCATACTCTGGTTCGTCCATGACAATAAGAGGTCGTTTAAGGGAGTCCTCCTGCACCCTCTGTTCTCTTAGAAAGCTCAAAGCCCTCTTCAACTTAGCATTATGGCAAGGGGGTATTGTTACTCGGTACGAGCTACACCGACCAATGGCCCTGCTTGGTGTAAAATCAGTGGTCCGGATCCATGGATCGTCATCATCCAACAAGTCAAAAGGAACTAAAACTTTGATGTCATCATCAGCAGTTCTATACCAGACCCAAGGTGCATGAGACAGCTGCAGCAGGATAACCAGACAGGAAGTGTCTGTATACTGTTTTATCTCATTGATGTCTCTCACCAGGAACTCTAATTTGAAATCACATCTGATCACAACATGCTCTGTAGTATCTTTGAAAGAGAAGGCAGTGTCCCTTCTGAAACAAAACTTACATGTCCCATCAAAAGGATCCACAATGAAATCAACCCCAAAGGAGGCCCTCTCCAGCCAACCAGAAACTTATTGTTGGGCACAGCGTATAAATTAAAATTAAATTAGCAGAGTAAAATAATAACACCAGCAATTTAACGTGATTCACCTTTTGATTTGGGCTACGTCCACTGGACAAACTCCGAATAATATTTTTTCCACTAATAAAATTAATGGGTACAAAGTGAGAGATAATACAACAAATTGAGATAAACCCAAAATAGTAACACACAAGTGTTTCCCAAACTCACTATTTTGTCACTCCTCTTTTAGAAAAATTTTCCAAATATTTTTCTAAAATAATTTCACTCTCGCACACTCTACTCATCAAAGCAAATTGCTTTGGCTCTCACGAGCTCACTTCACTCTCTTGCTTGTGGCTTTCTTCACTCTTGCTTCTCTTTTTTCTTGGTGTGTAAAACCAAGGCAAGAACATACCTATTTATAGGCACAATTGGTCATCTTCATGTGGCCAAAATTTAAGCCACGTCCAAAATCACATTTTGTGGCTGCAAATTTTTTTTTTTTTTTTTTAATAAACTAATTAGTGGTGAGGCCCTCCATGTTGGAGGGTCCTTCCACTACACTTATCACAACTGATCAACGTTCCAATCTCAATATGTGCGTCAGATAATTTGAACGGAGTTGAAGTTCTCCTCCTCTGATTCAGGTGAAATGGATTCGCAGGTCCCAGACTAACCTTTAGGGGCCTGCCATTCAAGTAAAGCTCACTGCGCTCTGCAGCATTCTTAGCCAAAATGGCAGAATCTGGTGCGGCAAAATGCACAAATGCATGCGGCTCTACCCTCTTATAGCTATCTGCTCTTCGGATGGCAGCTGTATTAGCTATCTCGAAATTTGGATAGGAGTCTGGAGGGGTCCAAGATGTCTTCAATCTACATCGCCAAACTTGCCCTATCTCATAGTCCAAATATTCCGCAAGATCTTTTGCTGTGACATCAGTGTCAAATCCACCAAAACTTACTTGAGTCACAATTGTTTCCTTTTTACTTCTTTCTGTCTCCATTCCTGTACCAGAAATTACAGATAAAAGGTATTCAGAATCTGAAAAAGAACCAAATAGACAGATGATTAAAACTAAAAAGACCATTACTAAAGATAATAGCTTTTCTTTCTCGAAACAAAAATATTCATACCAAGTTAAATAAGAATTGGGTGAGCTAAAAGAAGGTAACTCCTAACTGAGCATGAAGATTGAAAACAATGTGAGCAGATAGGCTTCCTATACTTGTTAACACTTGGGCAATATATAATAGAAAACCATAGTTTTAAATTAAAGGATAGCAGCGAGCATGTCATTTCAACTATAATTTAAAAGCATATTCTAATAAGGGATGGATAAATAAATGCACCCAAAATAGAAACAAAAGATGTAAAAATCTTTCTTGCTATCCAACATTACAGAGGGCAAAACCCTGCTGACAAAGCCAAGAATTCAAACACTTCCTTGTATCAAACAGCACTCCTTGATTTAGGTGTTAAATTTACTACCCTTTTATTAAGCCTCTTAGAAATCAAATGCAAAACTGAAGGCAACCGGTTGATAAAATTCAACAGCAATAAGTTGAAATCCATAGCAACAAAAACCCGATGCATACTTGAAACAAAAATTTACCAAATTTTTTTTTTTAACAAAAAGGACTAACCTTTCCTTTTCCTGCTTTATCAAGCAAGAACTGAGACCACCTGAATGTTTTTATCTTGTTCAGCTCAAGCGAGAAAGAGAAAACAGTAAGAGAGTGATGCGTGAATGCAAGGGTGTGGAAGCAGAAATTGCATGAAATTTATGGTGTTTTCATAGGGATACCTGCAGGAGAAGGAGAATGACTGTATATGGGTTGTGGCCACTCAAGAACTTAGAAGTGAAGTAGTTTTTGCTTGCCTTCACATACTGGGAAGAATCTGATATCCGACGGCTGTGATTGAGTTGATCAACACTTTACGGACCCCGCCCAAATGGTCTTCTTTTTTTTTGTTATATTTTGAATTTTTGACTTCGTTGTGAAGGAGTCAACCCATCATTGATGGACCGGACAGTTGATGCATAAGTTTATCTCCAACCCAAAATGCCAAATTGGTGCAAGTTTTATATTATTTAGTGTTTTTACAGTAATTTAATCTCTGACTCAGTTGTGTTCTATAATTATTTTGTTTCAAAATAAAGTAACATATTTTGTTTTAAAATAAAGTAACATATTTTGCTTGCAAAAATTTATCAAAACTTACAAAAAATATAAAAATTTTACTTTAATTTTTTGTAAAATAATATTATATTTTTTTATTATATTTTGATATATTTTTTATTAAATCATTACTTTATATAAAATTAAACTATTTTTATGAAATTTATTTTTTTAGATTGATATTTTTGTTACTATCAATTTATTAATTGAAAATGTTTTTTAGATTGGTATTTTTATTTTTTTAGATTCGTATGATTATTATTGCCACTTTATCAATTAAAAATGTTTTTTTATCAGTATTTTTATTAAAAAAAATCATAATTTAGAAAATTTATTTTATTCATAAAAAATGTAAAAAGATTATTTTTTTGTTACATAACATTATTTTCTAAATGTAAGAATTAATATTTTTATTAAAATTTGATATATTTTCGTAAACTAATACTATTTTTCGTTAGTTTAAAATAATTTTATGTAAAATAAGTTAAAATAATTTTGATTTAAAAAATTATAAAAAATATAAAAATTAATTTCATAAAAAATGATTTTTCTATAATACAATAATTTAATGTAAAATAGATCCATTTATAATGAAAAAACACTTTAATTTTTATATTTATAGAAAATGATATTATTTTACAAAGAAACCACAATGCTTTTCACATTTTTTTGTAAATTTAAATAAATTTTTTTTAACAAAGTATATTACTTTGTTTTCAAACAAAGTAAGTATAGAAATCACCCTCTAACTCCTAACATTAATTTTCACAATAAATATAGAAATCACCCTCTAACTCGTAACATTAATTTTCACAATAAAAAATATTTTTTATATATCTTATTTTTATTACTTTTTTATTTTTTATTTTTTTACAAATTATACATATACTTTTTATTTTATACATACATATCCATCTAATTTAAATATTTTAATATTTATTTATAAATATTATATAATTAAATATTATAAATGCAGTTAAATTATAAATTATCTAAATTTCAATTTTTATACAAATAAAACTAAAATTTAGTAAATATAATAGTAAGATAAATATCAAATTTAATAATAAATAATATAAAATATCACTATTTATTTAATTGAAAAATATAAAATATTATTATTCAGTGCTGTGAATTATTAATTATACTAATTTCAAAAATATAAATAATAATATATTCAAATAATTTAATATTTTTAAATTCAAAAATAAATAAAATAATTATCCCATGAAAAATGAAACTAAAATAATGTAAAATATATGACTTATTTTATAATTAACCAAAGAAAAAAAGTGAATAGGATTTAGTGTTGGTAAATAGTGCACAACAAATTTATCGTAGCACTATTCATCAACATCAAATTGGTGTTAGTTTTGGTGTGAAATTGAAACCATCCCATGCCAAAACATCAGTTAGTTTGCTAAATTGAAAAAAATTGTACTCCTACACTATTTAATCTTTAATAATTTTAAAGTTCGTATGAATAAAAACTTTTGATGTTTATAGTTTTTAAAAATAAAACAACCATTTATAGATCATCACTTTAAATTGAGTTATATAAAATAAAAATCTTTTTTAATTTTTATAAATTTAATAATAAATTATAACATAACATTGCCATATTAATTTTATATTTACAATGTTTTTTAATATGTCAAACATTTAATTATTTATGAATAAATTAAAAATAAAATTTATTACTAATTCTATTAGTTCAACAAATTGATTTTCACTGTAATAATAATTTTTCAGTGAAATAATGTATTTTAAAAATATTTTCATAAATTAATAAATTAATTTTAAAATATTTTCATAAGTTAATAAGTTAATTTTTATTCTTCTTCATAATTAAAAAAATTTTAATGTACAATTTATAAAAAAAAAAACTATATAAAAAAATTATATATCACAAGATAAAATTACCCAAAAAGGAGCCAAAAAAAACGAACCAGATGAAGTAACTTAACGGTCGCCGCCAAAGAATGTGTAATAACCAAAGATGAAATGGAAATCAAAATATATTCAATCCAAATCCAATCAGTATATTCCTTATAATATCCTAACGAATATTAGTTCTTTCTGTAATTTATTTTATTTTTAAATTCCCTCTGTTCTTTCACATTTCTTCTTTTTGGCTGTTGAGATTGGTGTGATCTGCGGGCGGAGACATGAAGTTTTGGAAGAGCTTGAGCATATTGATAGAGGATACGTTGCCGGATTGGCGCGATAAGTTTTTGTCTTATAAAGATTTGAAGAAACAATTGAAGCTGATTTATCCTAAAGATGGAGATAAGCCGCCGAGTAAGCGGCTGAAATTGGAGGACGAGGATAGAGCGGGCGGTGAGGCGGTGACGAAGGACGTGATTGATTTCGTTAGAGTTTTAGAGGATGAGATGGAAAAGTTTAATTCTTTTATTGTTGAAAAAGAAGAAGACTTTGTTATCAAATGGAAGGTGGGTACTCTGTATTTTCTGTTTTTCTTTTGTGATTTTTATGGATTCTTTTTTTTGGTAGATTAGGATATAAAGTGATTTGATTTGTGGGTGTTGTATATTGTTTTGAATTTGCACTTTTTTTGGTTCAAATCCATTGAAAAATTTATTTGATTTGCAATTGAAATTTACCCACAAATCGAATCAATCGATCTATAGGTAGTTTTATATTTAAATTGAACCATATTTATTTATTTATGTGGTTGTGGTTGGAATGCAGGAGCTGCAAGACAGGGTGAAAAAGGCCAAGGAACAATTAAATGAAGAGCTGACGGATATAGGGAGGGAGATAGTTGATTTTCATGGAGAGATGGTTCTGTTGGAGAATTACAGTGCTCTTAACTACACAGGTGGGTATGAATTATGCATTGCATCATGAAAAAAAATGTGGCTTAAATATATTTGGTGCTTCACTTCTTTAAAGAATGTGAACTCTGTAATGTCAATCATGCTCTAGAAACCTGGTATTTTTCCTTTTCGCAGCTAGCTTTGTAGTGCTCTATTGATGTGATGCTAATTATATGAAAGTAGCATCTGTAATTAGTAAGATATATGTGTTAATCATTGTGATATTATTGTTTTTGGATGATGTGAAAATCAAAAGGTGACAACTTGAGGGGGCTTGATTGGGTCCAGCATAAAATGCAGAACTACTAGAACCCTGACATATATGCTTCATTATGAGGAGGAAAAATAATGAAAAAAAGAAATAGGGAATGAAATCCTTCACCAAATGTGCTGCGGCAATTTGTTTAAGTGATTTGCTTGCCAGACGTGGAGTTCTTTTCGTTTAAGAGGTTGGAGTGGGTTGGTTTTAACCTTTTGACATGCTATGCACAGGATTAGTGAAGATATTAAAGAAATATGACAAGCGAAGTGGTGCTTTAGTTCGGTTGCCCTTCATTCAAAAGGTTATGCAGCAGCCATTTTTCACAACTCACGTGCTTAACAAGCTTGTGAAGGAGTGTGAGATGATGCTTGATCAAATCTTCTGTAGAAATGAACCATCTGTGACACACGAAACAACTGAAGAGGTAGGAGGCTGCCACACTGACGCTTCAAGTGAAAGTAAGGAGACTCCGCTTAAAGTTCCCAAAGAACTTGTGGAGATTGAGAATATGGAGAGCATGTATATGAAGCTAACTCTATCAGCATTACGCGTCTTGAAGGAGATTCGAAGTGGAAGCTCAACTGTAAACATGTTTTCATTGCCCCCTTTGCAAAGTAATGCCGTGGAGGAGGACTGGAAGAAAGTGCCTGTTTTGGAACAGGCTGCTAAATAGAGTTTTAATACAAGTTACCTTTTTCTGTACAAATTTGTAACAGTGGAAGAATGATCTGATTTCTTTTCTTTTGCTGACATGGGGCCTTTGACCATTATGCGGTTGCAAAATAGTTACGTAATTATGTTATATGCTTTTGTAAGATACTTCAAAATAGAGATGCATTACAGTTTCTTGTGCTCTTTTGCCGTGGTAGTGCGGGGTAACTTGGTAACTTTTTTCTTATTTATTAAATATTTATATTAGGTTCTATCATCAAACCACAAGCGCCTGTAGCTCAGTGGATAGAGCGTCTGTTTCCTAAGCAGAAGGTCATAGGTTCGACCCCTATCTGGCGCGGTTTTTTGCGTTTTGTCTATTGCTCTCAACCTAACATAGTCCATCCAACAGAATCCATTATTTTTTGGTTTGCATATCCATCTTATTTTCTTGTTCTTTTCTAATGTCATTTACATGATTCACCTAACACCAAGTCCATCACCCAAAGCGTCTTCTCTATTTATTGCACTAAACAGTAGTTCTTCTAGCAATGCCATTACCCTTTATATTTTCCTTCATTTTATGTATCAACTGTCGTTCAAGTGTAACAAACACTTCAGGGCCATAATTTTTGGAAGAAAATGTCTACAGTTGAAGAAGCGCCTGGCTACCTTCAAGTCTTTTCTGATGGGTCCGTGAAACGTTTTGCACCTGAAGTAATGCCTGCTTCAATGCAACACATGAATGGATACAAGTTCAAGGACATAGTAATTCACCCATCAAAGCCCATAACTGCAAGATTATTCGTCCCTGAATCTTCTACAAAAATGCTTCTTCCAGTTATGGTTTATTTCCATGGTGGTGGATTTTGCATTGGCTCAACCACATGGCTTGGTTACCATCACTTTCTTGGAGATTTCTCAGTCACTTCTCTATCCATTGTCCTCTCTATTGACTATCGTTTAGCACCGGAGAATCGCCTTCCCATTGCTTATGATGATTGTTATAATTCACTTGAATGGTTGTCTCATCAAGCGAGTGTTGAACCTTGGCTCAATTTGGCTGATCTTTCTCGGGTATTTCTCTCTGGAGATAGCGCTGGAGGCAACATTGCTCACCATGTCGCCATCAAAGCAATGAGGAACAGGGTTCCCCATGTTACAATTAAAGGGTTGCTGTTGATACATCCTTATTTTGGAAGCGAAAAAAGGACCAAGAAAGAGATGGATGATGAAGCTGGAAATGTGAAGATGAATGATATGTTCTGGAGACTAAGCATACCAGAAGGGTCAAATCGCGATTACTTTGGATGCAATTTTGAGATACAAGATCTGTCCGCAGCTGAGTGGAGTGAGTTTCCAGCAGCAGTTGTTTATGTGGCTGGCTTGGATTTCTTGAAGGAAAGAGGAGTAATGTATGCAGAATTTTTAGGTAAGCAAGGGGTGAAAGAAGCAGAACTGGTGGAAGCTGAGGAAGAATCTCATGTGTTTCATGTCTTCCATCCTGAATTTGAAGCAACTCGCTTGCTCCAACAACAGATGAGCAACTTCATCAAGAGCCATTAGCAGCAACTGCTTCTGATGAAAATTAATATCATACAAATCTTGGAAATTTCATTCTTTATGGATTTGGTAACTATATGATAAATGCAGAGAAATTTGAACAATTACAATAACATTTCAGTGCTTTTAAATATACCCTGCAATACTTTACCCTGACTTTCTACTCGTCAAAAGTGCTCATAAACCCACCAATGAAGCCAGCTCCATTGCAATTCCCACATAACACATCTTTTTTCCCTCTACAGGATCAAGATAACTCATTAACAATTGATATCCACAACCCAGATGTTAAAATTCTTCACGAAAATAGGGACGTATAGAGTTTACCCACAAAGCCAACAGGAGTCCCCGGCTTTAAATTGTCCATTAAAGAAATCAACAGAGTTCACTCCACTACCTTTACACTGTGAGCACAATACTGCACCTGGTAATTGAACAGTAAATATAAAACAACATTAATTAAAAAAACCCAAACTGTTCACATCAAAGTTACATTATTTTTCACTGTTTCTATTATCATTATTGGCTTACCATTTCCATCACAGTCGGTACAGATAACACTCTTTGGTTTTGGGTGTTGATCACTTGGTGCAGCCTATCAAAAAACTGGATTAATAATCATACCATATCGAATCAAATTACTAAAAATTAATAACAAGGGAATTAAAAAATCTAACCCAAGTCTTCATATAGCGACGTCTAGCAGCAGAAGAGCAATGGAACAGGTCATGTACAGCAAGATTCTCCTGCCTAGCACTAGCAGAACTAGCTCCACGGCTGCCTGTGCAAATCAAGATTCCAGAATTTGATAAATTCAGTGTTCTGTAAGTAACATATATAAATAAGGGTGACACACAGATACCTGCATCTTGCATGGCTCGGATTGTTAGTTGTAGTGATAAGGAGCTTGCAGCAGCCATAGCCATTGCAATGGTTGACATTTTCGGCTTTGTCACAAGGATTAGATGATGATGGGCCATTTTTTCACATTGGGCCCGTAGCCTTTTAATTGAATTACGTAATTAATGAAAAATAATAGGGGTATTTAGGGCAACTCAATAAAAACATTTCTGGTACATATAAAAGCTGTTTCGTGCCCTGTCATTGATCATTTGATCTCCTACAGGTCGTCGTCTGCTGGAGTCAAACTGATTTCCCAATTTGTTTTGAATTCTCGCTAACAATTTTCCTTTGCAGCCTCCTTGAACCCTAATTCTCAATTCCCAATTTCACCTGCTTCTTAGCCTTACAGGTATAATACTCCTATCTTCTCTAATTCCTCTTTCTAATTGATCGTTGTTGTAATTGAATTCTATTAAAACCCTAATCACAAGAACCCTAATTTTTTCGTGTTTTACTATTACTTTTTTATTTCGAATTTTTTTTTTTCAAAAGATCTATGAAAACCTAATGATTTGCTTCGGAAAGAAATCCGCTAAGCTATCTGCTTTGTTTTGTTGTGTTTATAGATAAACAAACATGGGAGAAACAAGAGACAACGATGCTTACGAGGAGGAGCTTCTTGATTACGAGGAAGAAGAAGAGAGAGCCACTGATTCTGTAGCCACTAGAGTCAATGGCGAAACCTCCCGGAGGTGAGTACTAGTACTTTTTCTTAAGTATAATTTATAGATAGATCTGTTAGATCCTTTGTATAGGTTTTGAAAGTAAGAAAAAAATATACCGCTGTTGTTCTTGGTTATAATTATCGACTGATAAGTGCTTATGATAGTTCACATGCTCTTTGAAATCTTGGTTGATATGCGTTTATTTATTGTGGATGGCTATTTGGAAGGAATTTTAGTTCTTTTTTTTTTTCAAAAAAAAATTGTAAACTTGTTGCTTAAGGTGCATATACGTTTTGTGTGTTTAGGGGATATGTTGGAATACACAGTTCCGGATTCAGAGACTTCCTTTTGAAGCCAGAGCTACTCAGGGCAATTGTCGACTCAGGATTTGAGCATCCTTCTGAAGGCAAACCTTTTGACTCTCTTCTTGTTGTTGGAAAACTAGCATCTTTTTTTTTTACTATGTTATATCTTTTGCCCTGTATATATCCCTGCTATTTTTTTTCATTGGTTTATGAATTAGCTCTGAAGCTATTTTATTTAAGCTTAACGGTTGTGTTTTTAGTTATGGATCATTTGGTTGCGTGCTTGTATGAAATCATACTCCTGTAGTATTTTAGTAAAGTTGTTGTTGTTGTTGTTTTTTTTTTTTTAAGAGAGGGGTTGGGGGGGTGGATTGCTTGTTTCAGTTTATAGACTATGGTTTTATGCTTAGTTTTCTGTATTCTTTTTGATAATTTCGGTTATTGCATGTATGCTTAGTATGTCATTCATGCCTTATGTTGGTTTCTTTCTTTTTCAGGTAAATTAGCACTATCACAATCTTGATTTTGGAGCATTCTGGTTTGGTAAACCTTTCAATTAAAAGGATCAGCGAGGTTATGTTTTACTTACCAAGGGTTCCTTGGGTACAATTTTGTTTGGTTCTTCAATAGTTCAACACGAATGCATACCTCAAGCCATCTTGGGCATGGATGTCATCTGCCAAGCTAAATCTGGAATGGGAAAGACAGCTGTTTTTGTTTTGTCTACCCTACAGCAAATTGAGCCTACATCTGGCCAAGTTATTGCCCTTGTTCTGTGTCATACTAGGGAGTTGGCTTACCAGGTATAACTAGAAAAGTACATAACTAATCTCTTAATATTTTACTGCACACATTGAACTTATTATAATGATCTTTTTTCTTATCCTTTCATTGTCCTTTACATGAATAGATTTGTCACGAGTTCGAGAGGTTCAGTACTTATTTACCAGATACCAAGGTTGCTGTGTTTTATGGCGGTGTCCATGTGAAGACTCACAAGGATCTATTGAAAAATGAATGCCCACATATTGTTGTCGGGACACCTGGAAGGATATTGGCTTTGGCTAGAGAGAAGGACCTGTCTTTGAAGAATGTGAGGCATTTTATCCTTGATGAATGTGATAAAATGCTTGAATCACTTGGTAAGTGTTTTCTTGTTTCTAAGCCCTCTGCATTTCAGATCTCTTTAATGTTGTGTTGACTTTTAAGTGCATTAACCGTTGTGATTCCTATGTTTCTTATGGTTATTCTCTTTCTTCTGCAGACATGAGAAGAGATGTGCAGGAGATTTTCAAGATGACTCCTCATGATAAGCAAGTTATGATGTTTTCTGCAACACTCAGCAAAGAAATCCGTCCGGTTTGCAAGAAATTTATGCAAGATGTAATGTCCTATGGCCAGTTCTACTTCAATTTAGAAGTCTCTCTTTTCAATAATTCCAGATTTCTTCAAGGGTCCTCTAGATGGATAGGATCCAATTGTCTGTCATGATTAGCTCTAGCTTTTCAATTTAGGAAAAATTGTGGTTCCATTGGATGAGGGGTAATAAAGAGTAAGGGTTAATTAAAGGGCTGTTTTTTTTTTTTTTTTTTGTGTGTTGGGGGTGGGGGGGTGGGGTTGTGAGACAGAGAGGAGAATGAAAGGAGTTTTTGTTGATCTGTAGCAGAGATAAGAATGTGTTGAGTGGCAATGGCAATTGTTAGCCATAAGAAATGTATCTGCAAGGAGATAATTCAGATGGACCAGGACCTTGATTCAAGGGATGTGAATCCATCATTCATTTCCTTCTGGATTGCATTAGCCTGAGGAAGGCCGCTAATATGATTTACTGTGACATTTCTTGCTTTCAGCCAATGGAAATTTACGTGGATGATGAAGCCAAGTTGACCCTTCATGGTCTTGTTCAGGTAGTTTTTGTTTGTTCGTGCAATTTTACCACATTACTTTATCGACATCTACTTACCTTAATAAATTGAAATGCCAGCACTACATCAAGTTGACTGAGCTGGAGAAGAACCGCAAGTTGAATGATCTCCTTGATGCACTGGACTTCAATCAAGTTGTTATCTTTGTCAAAAGTGTGAATAGAGCTGCTGAGCTGAACAAATTACTTGTGGAATGCAATTTTCCATCAATTTGCATCCATTCTGGCATGTCCCAAGAAGAAAGGTTGGTTTATCCAATTTGGTCTTGCTTCTATTGATCTTTAAAGGTTATGATGGATCTCAAACATTCTTTCTGTGCCTATAATAGACCCAAAACATTCTTTGTGGTTCTCCAAGTGTAGTTGCAGCAATCATGATTAAAGGGCTTTTGTATTTTTCTTGGTCATGTGGCGTTGATTAGAAATATCCATCCTATAATTTTAAATGACTAAAAAGTTAACAAAGTTATTTCTGGTCAAGCTGAATGATTGGTTGTTTGTAGGCTGACACGCTACAAGGGGTTCAAGGAGGGTCATAAAAGAATTCTTGTGGCTACTGATTTGGTTGGTCGAGGAATTGATATTGAGCGGGTTAATATTGTTATCAACTATGACATGCCTGATTCTGCTGATACTTATCTACACAGAGTAGGTTTTGTAAAACAGTCTTTCCTTCCATTGCGCTTTCTAGCTAGTCAATGACTGCTTATTGTACTTAATGCATTGACAGGTTGGTAGAGCTGGTAGGTTTGGCACTAAAGGTCTGGCAATTACATTTGTTTCATCTGCTTCCGACTCCGATGTTCTTAATCAGGTCAGATTTGTTATATATTATCACATTTGTAATTACTCGGTTTGAACTTTAAATAACTTTTGATTATTTGCAGGTCCAAGAGAGGTTTGAGGTGGATATAAAGGAGCTTCCTGAGCAGATCGATACATCAACATATAGTGAGTTATTTTTATGCCTGATTAATCTTTTGTGCAAATTGTTGTTGGTGTATAATCCAATGTGTTTTTTTTCTCTGAACTATAATATTTGTTTCACGTGCTGTCACAACTTTTTAAAACCTCCAAATAAGTTGACGAAGTTTTTGTGAATCAGTGAAAAGGAAATTTAACACACAACTACACATCCCTCTTTTGGTACTGAGATAAACCCAAATGGAAATGTCTACTCATTAACCTGCTCTCGTTAGCAAAGTTGAATCAGAAGTTTTTGCTGATTGTTCAATTAATTATTATTTTGCAGTGCCATCGTAGTGGGGGATTCAGTAAGCAACATGAAGCTTTTGAGGCAAAAGCTATCATCAGTATTATCGCCAGAGACCTTGTTGATATGTTTTGCTCAGTTAAACCCACTGTGTATTGCATATAGGTCCCTACGACGCAGACAATTTATCTTTCATGAATCTCATTACTTTCAAGTTGTTGGTAGATCGAGAACTCTTGGTGAGACTGCACATGGGCAACAGGGTAGACTATAGTTTCTTATGAATTGCTAGCCCCAGTTGATGTTATAAATTACTTAAGATTTGCAGTTGACTTGGCCATATATAGTGTGTTGATTAATTGGAATTTATATATGCGCATTAATATTTTTTTTTTCAGAATTTTTTAGATTTATTTTATTTATTCTGTCCTTTCTCCTGTAATGTCAATTTTGAATGTATCTGGATTACAATGATTAGGCATTAACTTGGCTCCTAGATAATGGGCTGGCTGGTGCAAGTCATGGCAAGTTCTCAAGGTGGGCATGCATGCTGGTGGTCATTTTTGATTGTTTAGGCCCTTGGTTAAGCGTTAGTCATCTTCCTTTCAAGAAAATGATTCGACGACTACTAAACAATAAACTGTTAAGAATGGTGTGATGTAGAGCTGTAATACCGTCTTTTAATATTGGGTGCATGATTCCCTTTTTTTTCTTATAGTATCTGTCAAGATAACGTCTAGGCCTCCTAGTGTTCTGGCTTCATAGTTCTGTCATTATCTTTTTGTTGTTGTATTTACTATTCTCTTTATCACTTTGTGTCTATGTATACTGATTACACATACAGTAATAAATAATTTATTCAGTCCTATTCGTATCTCTGAGTTGCTATCAGAGCAAAATTCAGAGAACGAACATATGTCTACTTCCTCCTCTTTCTCTCTCTCGTCTTCTTCTTCTTCACCTTCCGCTTCTTCTACAAATTTTGTTAGCTCTCCCCTTCCTTATCTTTTATCTCCTTTTTCTATTTGAACACCTACACAAGTTAATCACTCTGTTTCTATCAAATTGAACTCCAAGAACTAAATACTTTGGAAACTATAATTTACTACTCCATTGAATTTTTACACTCTTCATGGAATAATCAATGGTACATAAGTTGCTCCTCCAAAGAAGTTCTTGACCCCATAACGAATCAACTTGTTCCTAATCAGGAATATCTTTCCTAGTTTCACAAAGACTAGCTCTTGTTTTCATGGTTATTGTCTTCCATATCTGAGGAAGTGTATCCTCAACTTATTGGCCTCAATTTAGCTGCTGGAATTGGAGAGCCTTGGGTATTGCCTGTGGAGTCATAAGTAATGCGTAGAAGACACAAATTCACATCGAATTGCATAACCTCTCTAAGGGAGATAAGTCTATTTCTCAATATCTTTACCAAGCCAAAGCTTTAGCTGATTCTTTAACCATGGCTGGTCAGACTATCTCCACCTTCGCATTTAATGCAATTATTTTTAGAAAGTTGGGTGTTGAATATAATGGAATTATTGGAGCTTTGCAATAGCGGTCTGATTCTCTTTCATTTAATGAGTTACATGGTTAGCTTGTCGCATATGAGTTGTTTTTGAACTCTCAGCAACCGGAAATTCCTACTGCCAATCTGGTGCAATGATCTACCTCGGTCTCGCCATCCTCACTCTCTCGATCTGCTGCTTCTTTTACTCAAGGGCGTAATTCAAATCGTGGTGGCAGACAAGGATTTTATATTGCAAACAACACTACTTCTTGCCAAATATGTGGTTTGAACAACCATGTTGTATTAAATTGTCGCAAAATATTTGATCAAAATTTGGCACCGGGGACCTGATCTTCCTACTCTGCTGCAAATCGAAATTTCTTTGATTCTAATATGCAAGCTAGTCTCTCTACTATTCAGACTACTCCAAGCTTGTTCTCCATGCCAACTTCGGCTCCTTCTACTGCTTGGTATCCGGATACTGGAGCAACACATCATGTCACTCCGGACTTGTCATCACTCAGTGTTTCTAATGACTACAAAGGTACAAAAAAATTAATTGTTGGTAATGGTGATGCTTTGCAAATTGATCATATTGGTCATGGTATATTGCCAACTCCTACAAAATCTCTTGTTCTAAAAAATGTGCTACATGTGTCTACCATTATTAAGCCTTTACTTTTAGTTAAAAAATTATGTCGTGATAACCGTTGTTTTTTGGAATTTCATGACAATCATTGTTTTATTAAGGATTAGGAATCCAAGAAGACAGTGCTTCGAGGAACGAGTAAACTTGGGCTTTATAAGTTGGAAGGAGTTTCACCAAAACTTCTGAATGCTTTAGCATATTTTGCATCTTTGGAAAATTGGCATGCGAGACTAGGGCATCCAAACTACTTCACAATCTGTAGATTAGTTCAACAATTTGCTCTTCCTTGTTCATTAAATAAAATTCCAAAAAATAAGTGTGAAGCTTGTAATTTAGGGAAACTTCATCGTTTACCTTTGTACTTGACTCACCACCATAGTACTTAACCATTACAATTGGTCCATTCTGATATTTGGGGTCCTGCTCCTATGAATTCTTTTTCTGGTTGGGGTCATTTTTGTCGATGATTTTTCTTTATTTTCTTGGCTTTATCCAATTAAATGTAAAAGTAAAGTTGCTCAAATTTTTTATAAATTCCAATCAATGGTGGAAAAATAATTTGATTTAAAAATCAAATCATTTAATTGTGATTGGGGAGGAGAATTTTGTCCTTTACATAAATATTTCCAAAATTCAAGAATTATTCATCGTATCACTTGTCCTCATACGTATGAACAAAATGGCACCTTTGAGCAAAAAATTAGAAATATTGTTGATCTTGGTCTTACTTTACTAGGTCATTATGGTGCCCTTTCAAATTTTGGGAATATGCTTTTCAAACAACCATTTTTTAATAAATCGAATGCCTACCACTTCTTTACAAAATAAAACTCCATATAAAGTTTTATATCATCAAGACCCCAATTACTCCTTTTTACGCATTTTCAATTGTGTTATTTATCCTTCATTTAGACCCTATAATAAAAATAAATTTTCTTTTCGTTCAAAACAACGTGTTTTCCTTGGTTCGTTCAAAACAATGTGTTTTCCTTGGTTCGTTCAAAACAATGTGTTTTCCTTGGTTATTTACCACATCATTTAGGATATAGGTGTTTTAATAAAGAAACTAATAAAATGTATATTGCCTGTCATGTGGAGTTTAATGAACACTTATTTCCTTTTAAACGTGTTTCACCTATGTTTGAAGACCCGCCAGTTTGCATGCCATGTCTGCTCCTTGGATTCAAGTTACGCATCAACTTCCTAATTCCCTTGTGACGTCAGGTACTGTCTCCTTACCCAACTCCACCACTTCTTCTCTTACTTTATCTCATCATCATACTCCTATCACTTCTCAACAATATCTTGCCTTATCTTCTCCGGTCTCATTCGAATCCATTACATCTTCTAAACCACATTCTACCACTAGTGTTTTTGATCCTAACAACATAAATCTGTTTGTTGATTTATGTCCACAACAACCCGCATCCACCAAACCATATCCATCCTCTCCACCTAACCGTACTCATCCCATATAGTTACGTCAATCTACCTTAACCAGCAAGCCTACAACTCACTTTGTCACCTCAACCAAAGTCGCAACACCTTTTGAACCCACCTCCTATGCCCAAGCTCATAAACAACCTGAAAGGCAGCAAGCCATGGCTAATGAAATAATTGCTTTGCTTAGCAATCACACTTGAACCCTTATACCTCCACTTTTAAGTGGTAATGTCATTGGAAATCGCTAGGTGTATAAGATCAAAAGAAATGCTGATGGTACAGTAGAGAGACTCAAAGCACAACTAGTTGCTCGTGGCTACACACAAGAATATGGAGTTGATTACATGAACACCTTTAGTCCGGTTGTGAAGCCTCAAACTATTCGGACTGTCTTATCTTTGGCTATGTCTCGTGACTGGTTGCTTCATCAATTAGATGAAGTGACACGTTCTTAAATGGGGATTTGTGTAAAGATGTTTATATGGGACAATTGCAGGGTTTTATAGATCACCAACATCCTACTTATGTTTGTAAGTTACACAAATTGCTTTATGGTCTCAAGCTAGCACCTAATGCTTGGTACTAAAAGCTCAGCACCTACTTGTTGTCTATTGGTTTTACTAACTCTAATGTTGATCCATCCTTATTTATCTACAATCATGTGAATGACAATTGCTTTCTTTTAGTGTATGTTGATGATGTGGTGATTACAGGCAATTCTCATTTTCTTATTAAGCGCTTAATACAATAATTAAACAAGGCTTTCTCTCTTCGGGGTTTGGGTCTTCTACACTACTTCCTCAGTGTTTAGGTACAATAAGCATCTGATGGATTGTTTTTATCCCAACACTCTTACATACAAGACATCCTTTGCAATGCTGGTATGTTAATTGTAAGCCTTATTCAACTTCTATGCTTTCGGGTACCACCCTTTCCAAGAATCTTGGCACCGTCTTACCTCATGAAAAATCAGTCAAGTATTGACAACTTTATGGCAGTTTACAATATGTGTCTTTAACTAGACCTGATATATCTTTCTCTGTCAACAAGTTGTGTCAGTTTATGCATCAACCAACCGACGAACACTACAAAGCTCTTAAACGGTTGCTTCATTTTCTTCAAGGTACTTATGCTCATCGTTTGTTAATAAAATGTAGTCCTGTGACAAAACTTTTTGCCTTTAGTGACTCGGATTGGGTGGGGTGCCCTGATGATAGGAAATCCACGGGTGGTTATCTCATTTTTCTTGGCCACAATCTTCTTGCTTGGAACTCTCGCAAGCAAAAGACGGTAGCTCGATCTTCTACAGAGTTAGAGTTTAAAGCCATTGCAGATGTTAGTGTGGAGTTGAAATGGCTAAAAACCTTGTGAGCCGAACTTGGTGTGTTGCTTCGTGATAACATTGGTGCTGTGTTTTTATCTTGTAATCCAGTATTTCAGTCGAGAACACACCATATTGAAGTTGATTTTCATTTTGTCAGAAATCAGGTTTTACATAAGCAACTCACTGTCTCATCTGTTTCTTCTAAGGACCAATTGGCTGACATAATGACCAAATCGTTATCTAAGTCATTATTTCATCAATTCCGTGACAAGCTTCGGTTGTATTCTCCAACACCATCAGCTTGCGGGGGGCTATCAAAATAACGTTTAGGCCTCTAACTCTCCTAGTGTTCTGGTTTCACAGTTCCACTGTCATTATCTTTTAGTTGTTGTATTCATTATTCTCTTTATCACTTTGTGTATAGATACTGATTACACATACAGTAATAAATAATTTATTTAGCCCTATTCGTATCTCTGAGTGTGTCCATAATAATTAGTGCAGTTGGTATTTGCATTGGAGTATCAATCTCCACTGTCCATAGGAATGCAATTGAAAACAACCCTAGCATTGATGGAATTGAAGCTTAATTAATGTATCTGATTTTTCAATCTGAACTTGTAGTTAATATAAACTTCAATCTTCTATCATCACTCTTTTAACATTGATAACATAATCATTCATAGAAGTACCCTTTTGTGGTCTAAAATAGGTGTTGACTCTATTGCTATTAATGATGGTTCCTCCTTTAATATAAAAACACTATAGGTAAATTAAACTCTAAATGTAGTAAGAATAATGACATTTCCTTTAATCGATTTCATTACAAGGAAAAAAACTACTGCTGCGTTGAGGATATGAGTTGAATGTGTTTGTACTTCAAATTTATCCTTCTTTAGTTGCTTTTTTTTTTTTTAAGGGTGGATCAGAATACGCGAAGATTTCTTTTGAGCAGATAACAGTTTAGGAATTGTGAAACCCAATTATGGTTCACCAATATTGCTAACATCATAAAGACAATAAGATAATGTAAAGAGTAGTCAATAACAAAGATAAATGATAATATAAAAGGCAGTGATTTATTTTCAGGTTGTATGATGCAGGGCAGGCAACCGCAGTAGTAATAAGTAATGTGAAATTTAAGAATTTTCAAGGTATGAATGCAAAAGCATTAGCAATCAATAGATTGCAAAAGCATTATCACGGACCAAATTATCTGGCTTTTTTTTCGGAGACTGGAATGGAACTTTTTGGGCCTTGCAAGTTGTACTTCTCGTTCGCTAAATGTATCAATTAGTTCATGAAATTTTTTTATTTAAAGGGATTTCAAACAATTAAATATCCATAAATTATGCAGTATAGATATTAGTTGTATTTTCAATTAAGTGAAAGTTAATTTTTTAAATTCATGATGATAAAATTTAAATTATATACAGTATGATGTTATTGATGGAGAAAAGTACTACTAAATCACTATTTTACTGGCTTATTTATCTATATACTCACATTTGGTATGGTACAAAAAATTTGGTAACAAATGGCAATTGGATTGCAACAAATGGAATATCTGCAATTACCTAAATGGGAACTTCAGAATGCTTCTAAAAAGCAATTTCACTTTGGCATCCCTTATTAGTCACTAAATACTAAGTGGTTTTGTAATTTTATGATTGTTAATTCTAAATATATTTCTACACCAAAAAGCAATTGGGATAAAGTATTTCTTTATGGCAAAAATGGGAAACATGGATCCAATCATCTCTGCACAGTGATGCAACATTTTCTTCCATAAAAAAAGCGCCGCAAGACCTCACACAGATTTTCTTTCCTTATTATTTCCTATAATTACATAAATTTCAGGTCCCATTATATATTTTCTGTCCTAAAATGTTATGACATGGCGGATCAATTAAAGATTCTTACCTTACCTTTGTGTAACACATCCAATAATAGAATTTGTAACGCATCATTAAAATGTTATATCAATGAATATGAATAATTATTATATTTTTTAAGAAATATGTATGAAGTAATTTTTTTTTCTTAAAATTAATATAATGTAGTGTGTATATAAGCATTTTATTTAGGAACAAAATCCCGGCCCCAACCTTAGAAAAAATTAGAACATTAATGTGTTTATTCTATGTTGAATGTACACTTCAATTAGTCGAGTTTTCTTGTGTCCGTAATCCCCATTTTCTGTTTTTGTGCTATCTAGATACTTGAATTTAGAAAGCAGACATTTTAATTAGAAGTTATTTTTCTGTATCTATATTCATATTTTTTGTATTTTTGTATCGATGTTCGTATTATCTATTATTATTTGCATGATAAACTGACATAAAATTATAAAAATATCACTGATTTTTAAAAAAAATGTATAAATAAAAAATTGAAAATAATAATAAGAATCAAAAATAAAATAATAAGACACAATAAATCATGCATGCAATCTAATGAGGCTTCTAAAATCATCTGCCAAATATATACAGTATTATTATATGCCAAGAGGAATCTTAAAGGTTATGCTTATAAAAGCTTGAACATCAAATATGATACAGACAACCAAGTTAGATTCTTAAGAAGAATCTTGCCATTTTTGGTCCCTGTGACAATTAGTTATCACATATATATATATATAAACACATATAAATGTAAGATTTAAAGGGTGTGCATAACCTATCATAATATATAGTTTGATTATTAATTGGTTCTCTCTCTTTTGCTCAAAAACAAGATCAAATGGTAAGAAACCATTTCTGTACATAACACAAATCATGACTCTCTAATTCTTTTCATGAGCATTTTCCAACTGAAATTACTACTGAAACTTAATTCTTTTTACTTGCGGGCTCTGGCGGGCGCATATATATATATATATATATATATATATATATTACTTGTCTTAATATTGCAGGAGGCATTCGTTGTTTTCTTGCTCCTTTGTGTTGCTGCATCTAGTTTATTATTAGTAGAAGGTGGCTTTACTGTTTTTAATGTCATTGATTTTGGTGCCACTGGAGATGGCCGAACTGATGACTCAGAGGTGAATACTTCAGCACTTTCTAAGCTCATGCACTCTACGTACAGCTAATAATTTGGATGAACTGTGCTTGCTGATTAATTTTTTATCTTGGCTATAAACTTATCCATTTATGTGTTTTTTTAGGCTTTTGCGAAAGCATGGAAAGCTTTATGTGAAGCTGGTAAGTCTCAGGGTGGTGCCCCAATCCTCAACATACCATCAGGGAAGACATTTTTATTGCAACCTGTGAAATTCTCGGGTCCTTGCACAACCGGCAAGGCTCATATTCAGGTAAAATAATCGAACCTGATAGGAGAGAACTTGTATTTAGCCTAGAACAGGCCAAGTTTGTTGCTAACTCTGTGTTTGTTGAGGACAGGTTGCTGGGAACATAGTTGCTCCTCGAAGCATTTCTGCATGGAAAAATTGGAAATCCTCCGGAAGCTGGTTATCATTTTCAAATGTGGAAAATCTCACCATTACTGGTTCAGGACAAATTGATGGCCAGGGCTGGGCCTGGTGGACCCATGCACAACCCAGTAACCCAGATGTGCGCAAACCCATATAACTATATATTTTATTTTTATTATTCAAATATGAAACAACAAAAATATATATCACAAATTTAACGGTTAAATAAATATAATACAGTCGAAATAGATAAAAATTTTCATAAACTTAATTTAATAAGCTCTTTTTAAATTAATAACTCTGCTTTATTTGAGTAGATTTAAAGGGAGATTTTTTTCATCACTTAAAATATTTTACTTCTAGTGATTTTTTTCGTCATAATATAATTTCACATATAAAAAGTATTAATGGTTATTTGATTATTTTTCAGGAGATTTACAAAAACAAGAACCGACCCACAGTAAGTGGTTGAAAACTTCATTATTGCTATACTATATGTACTAAATTAATGGATATTGGTAACTTTGGTTGCAGGCTCTGCACTTCCACAGTTGCAACAATCTTGTGCTAAGTGGTCTCACTCACATTAACAGTCCATTAAACCATATATCAATAAACGATTGCATTGGTGTGATTATATCTCACCTTAATATAATTGCACCACACGACAGCCCTAATACAGATGGAATTGACATCTCTCGATCAAGTTACGTTAAGATTCGTGACTCTTACATTGGAACTGGTAATCTTTGTTAAATATAACTAATGTACTTGATCCTTAACTTGTGGTGATGTTGTGTTCAGCTTACGTTTGGCTCAAATTTATAGGTGATGACTGTGTTGCTGTCAATGGCAATTCCTCCCATATCAGAATCATCAATGTCGTATGCGGCCCAGGTCATGGCATCAGGTTCGTCCTTCACCCTTTTCATGTATAGTTAAGGCCATTTTTTTTAACCCTCTGATGTACCTAGAAACTGAACTTCGGACGCAGTGTGGGAAGTCTAGGAGAACATGGAAGTACTGACACTGTGGAAGAGGTGCATGTCCGTAATTGTACTCTCAACGGAACTCAAAATGGTGTAAGAATCAAGACATGGCAGGGCGGAAAAGGGTTTGCTAGGAGAATCTCTTTTACGCAAATTACACTAATAGCATCTCAAAATCCCATAATAATCGACCAAAATTACTGCGATGGTGAACGCAACTGCAAAAAAGGGGTAAAAATTCAGCTATATATATATATACACTACATGTTATATAACTGTACCAGGAAGAGAAACTATATCTGAGCTCTTGTATATTTCGCAGAAAACAGCAGTAGCAGTGAGTGATGTAACATACAGTGATGTCAGAGGAACTTCAGCGCAAATGGATGCGATTAAATTGGACTGCAGTCAAGTGGGCTGCACCAACATTATAATGCAGCAAATCAACATAACCCCAGCAGTGCCATCAGTTAGAAAGACTGACGGCTATTGCAAAAACGTTCAAGGAACTTCCAATCATGTTACACCTCATGTTAATTGCCTATCAGGATCATGGTAGCTATAAAGCCAATTTTATCTACTACTTCTTCACTCATACATCAAATAATGTATCTTTTGTATCGATCTCGGGAGCACCATCGAGCTCGTCTTTGTTGTTGTAATGCTGTTGTGCTCATAGTTAATAAATGCATTATCTAATTAACATGCCGGCATTCTTCTTTCTTAATTTTAGCTGATCTAATTAATGAGTGTTTGATCCAACTGTTTGAACTTAAAATTATATTGGGTTCTGTAGTCATGGGACGTGAATAAGCATTTGCCCAAATAGATAGGTACCCCATAAAAATATATAATTTCTTTGTAATTTGATATTTTTTTTCAATCTGTTTGATGAAAAAAATTATTTTCAATTACACTAATAGATGATAAATGAAAATTTTAGGACCGACAGTAGCTATGAATGCATTAGTGACGCGTAAAATGTTGCTTGTATAAGCATTCGCTTAAAGAATTAGACACCACTATGATTTTGTCGCTAAAATATGTAGTAAATGTATACAATTGTGCCGCCACAAGCACTAGCGATAAATTAGATTGCTGAAAAACTAATAAAGATCAGGTATATGTTGCTAAACATCTATGAATTTTTGTTAGACACTAAGAATCACAAGGAAGAAAAATTGTCGCCATAGGTTTTAGGTAGTTAAGTTTTTTGTGGTGTCAAATTTGGTCCAAAATGTTTTCTGCGGTAGATTAAAATTTTTGTCGCCAATGGATTCAGCGGCACGCAATTATTAGTGGCAGAAGGATATTATTGCCAAAAGAATTAGCGGCAAACAGAATTTTTGGCTCGAAAAGTCCTAGCAGCATTAGAACTTTGTGGCAAGAAGAATTAGCAGCAGCTTAACTTTATCGTAGAGGCAGTTCTAGTTTAGTTGCAAGAGAGGATTTAGTGGCAGTTAAAATTTTGTTGTCATTTTAGCGGCAGATATAATATTTGTCACCTAAAGTTTTGTGGCAATCATAAATTGATGCAAAGATATAACCGACAGTTAAACCTTAGTCGAAAAGAACTGACGGCAGTCAAACTCTTGTCGTAAAAAATTTTAGCGGATTGAATACGTTAACATACAACTATAACATATACAAAAGGTTTAATACAAAATATATAAAGAAGAAAATTAATTTCCTCAAAAAAAAAAGAAGAAAATTAATTTTTTAAAATTTATAACAGTTACTAAAATACTAAATATTTCAGATTATATTTATATTTTTAGTCTAAACAACCAATATCTAAATTGGATTGAGCTCTGACTGATCCCTTTTGATTCATGTTTTCTAATAATTAATTTAATATTATTTTATAAATAATATTTTTTTAGGAATATATATATTGTACTTCCATTAGAATTGTAAACAAAAAATAAGTTTAATGTTTTGGGATTTCTATTTACAACCAACTTCTAGTTAAGTTTGATTCTTATTATGAATAAAATCCCTACCGTTAAGATGATTTTGCTTATAAAAAAAAAAGATTAGTTTAGTTATCACTTACACATCATTTTTAATAAACTTTTAGAAGAATTCTAAGTATATGGGTCGGTTCTCAACTTTGCATTAATTTTATTTTGGGTACTAAATATTAATCGGTTTCATTTCAATCACCAGACTTTGATTGAAGTCTCATCGCCAGTGACGTGGTGGCTAAATGCTGATGTGGCAGCCGGCGGAGGAATATTCCTTGAATATGTGTCATGTCACAAGCATAGTCAACAAATTTTGTACAGCTGGATTCCATGTCATCAAGGTGGGACCCACATCTTTTTAATCAAAACCTAAATTACCCATTTATCTTTTAACATTGTAGCAATTTAACCTCACTTCATCCCCTCGTTATACTATAGATTTGAATCAGGAAGCCTCTTCATTCCTTCCTATCATCTCATCTTTTTAACTAAAGACCAAAAAAAAAAAACTTTTCTTTTAATTTTTGCACTCCATTTTCACTTTCAAAAGTTGAAACCTCTTCAACTCTCTTTCATGGTGCTGAAATTTATACCCAACAACACCTGAACCTGAACTAGAACCAGAACCAAAAAAAAAAAAAAATCAAGAACACAAATTTATTTCTGTCAAAAGCCATACATAACAGCAGGAGTAGCAGAAGTTTTAATAATAACTACAATTATTATGATGGCTCAAAATCCTATTCATGAGCTACTACATAAGGATGAAGAACCATTCCTGCTCAGGAACTACATTGCTGACAAGCGTTGTCAACTCGAGAAACCAAAATCAATAGCTCCAAGAACAAAATACCCACTTATTACAAATCAAGAAATGAAAACCCATTTCTCATAATTTTTACAAAAATGCTTGTTTTTTCTCTCTTACTAACTCTCCAAACCTTAAAAGATCACCTCTTTACCCATCCCTCAAGTGGCTTAGACCAAAGAATATCACCCCCTCATCAATAGCAGGCAACGAATCATCAACAGGCCAAAAAGAAAAAGCACAACGCCACTGGTAAAGAAACTGACCTGAGAGGTTAAGGAGATGAGATGCAGACCATAACCTTTGATTCCAAACCCGCTAATTTCTGCAATTCCATAACTCCAATAAATCACCGGAAATAATGCTTGATCATCCTGTGACAAACAAGATAAAACACGCTGAAAATTTCATTATATGATAGAGCTATGTAAATTTCATCCTGTAAATAATGCTTGATCATCCCACTGGGCCTATAAATTTTACTGATACTAAGCATTTTTCTCCAAAACGTGAATCAATTTTGGAAAGCATGTTCTTCAAGTTTAGGAGAAAAAAATATGGTGAAATTAGGGATTTGGGTGAAAAGAGGGGTGAAGTGAGATTAATTTTTTTTTTGAACAACGAAGTGAGGTTAATTGCTGCAGTGTTAAATGGGTAATTTAGGGTTTTGGTTAAAAATGATGTGGGTTCCACCTTGATGACATGGAATCCAACTGTATAAAATTTGTTGACTATGTGATGCGGATAGAGTTATAAAAGATCAAGCAATTCGATTCCTAGACAAATACCAAAAATTATAGCAGTGGCAGTTTCGTAAATAATCATAATTTTGGAGTTTCAAATTTTGGTGATTCCAAAGGCTAGTTTGATTGGAAACGGACCAATGATTAGAGGTGATAGGAGGCAGGTATGCGAACTGAGATCCCTGAATTTCATGGTTCGTTAAAACCAGAAGAATTCCTTGACTGGTTGGCTACGGTGGAGGAGATCTTGGAGTTTAAAGGGGTGCCAGAGGCTCAACGAGTACCATTGGTGGCAACCAAATTTCAAGATAGGGTGATGGCTTGGTGGCAGCAAAAACAGATCCAAGTCCGATTGGGAAAGTCAAAAATCATGACTTGGGAGAAGATGAAGAAACAGATGGGTGCCACGTTTTTGCCTTTTAATTTTCAGCGTTTAATGTACTAGAGGTTGTAGAATTTGAGGCAAGAAAATCATTCAGTTGATGATTATACAACTAAATTTTACCAATTGATTGCGCGCAATGAGGTGCATGAGACGGAGGACCAATTGGTTGCTCAATATATTGGGGGTTTAAGAGAGCAGATTGTAGAGACAGTAAACATGTTTGATCCTATGTCTATTTCTGCAGTGCACCAACAACCATTCCAGGTCAAAAAGAGGCGACCGGGTGGTTTTATGCAAACATCTGGATATGGGAGAGCAGAAGGCAGTGGTGCTGTGAGTCGTGTGGGTGGCGGAATGGCCCAAGGAGTTGCTGCGACCAAACCAGGGGTAGTGCCAACCACTACATAAAGGGCTGGTTCGAGTTCGAGTAGTGGGATTAAATGCTTTGCATGTAGAGAAATGGGTCACAGGCAGTCTGAGTGCAAAAAAAAGGGAAAAAAAGTAATGTTTGCTGAGGTAAATGAGCAATATGAGGATGATGAAGAGGTCGCTGACTTAACAGGCGATCCAGTATTTGATACAGATGATGTTGATGAGGAGGTCATGACTGGTGATGTAGGGGTGCTTTGGTAGTGAGGAGGTCCTGCCTAACACCTAGAGCTACTAATGATGAATGGCTGCGAAATAATATTTTCCAATCTACATGCACTATTAAGGGGAAAGTCTGCAGATTTGTGATTGATGGAGGTAGTTGTGAGAATATAATTGCAGCAGAGGCGGTCCAAAAATTAGGAATTTAAACTAAAAAGCATCCTAAGCCTTACAAGTTGGCATGGTTGAAACAAGAGGGGGAGGTAACAGTGTTAAAGCGTGCCTTGATTTTCTTTTCTATCGGGGCAAAATACAAGGATAAGGTTTGGTGTGATGTGATAGCCATGGATGCATGTCATTTGTTGTTGGGACGACCTTGGCAGTTTGATCGAGATGTGACTCATAACAGGAAGACTAACACTTATAGTTTTATGTTTGAAGGTGTGAAGATTGTGTTAGTGCCTAATAAGGATCATGATCAGTCCAAGTAGGTCCAGGAAGGCAGCAAGGGCTGTGTTAATTTATTAACCTTGGTACAATTTGACAGGGAAGTACAAAAGTCTGAAGTTATTTTTGTCCTATTTGGAAAGTGGGTGGACAAAGAGATAATGGTTCCTGATGCAGTCTTACCACTCCTAGACAAATTCAATGATGTGTTTCCAGAGGAATTTCCTGAAGGGTTACCTCCTACGCGAGATATCCAACATCAGATTGATCTTGAGCAAGGTGCAGTATTACCAAATCGACCATGCTATAGGATGAGTCCTAGTGTGTATAAAGAGTTGAGGAGGCAAGTGGAAGAGTTGTTGGCTAAGGGCTATGTTCGTGAGAGCTTGAGTCCTTGTGCAGTACCAGCCCTTCTGACACCAAAGAAGGATGGTTCTTGGTGGATGTGCGTTGATAGTCGGGCCATTAACAAAATAACTGTCAGGTATCATTTTCCTATTCCTAGATTGGATGACTTACTTGATTAGCTTAGTGGGG